>JADDON010000327.1:0-30508 GCA_017140175.1 Fusarium staphyleae
CTTAATTTATTTTTAAGACTTCTTTTAAAATCTTTTATAAATATAATATAAATAGTAATATTATAATAGAGATTACTATAGCTATAATATTAGCTTAATTTCTATTTCTAAATGCCTTAGGGGTAACCATAAGAAGAAATTTAAAAAGAGCCACTTATAGATATGGTCGCCTATAGGTCTCTACCGGACCGGGCCCGATAAGACCCGACGGGGGAGGCTGAGTAGGGCAGATGAGGCGTCGGGTTTGACCCTGGCCCCGATCCTGAACCCGATCCGTGTTAGTGCAGCATGAGACTATCGCTGTTCCAAAGCCAAATCTGATGCTTCTAGAGATTTCCAGAGGCCATACAAGGTTCATGGTGATGGGTGTCAGATAACGGCCCGAAGAAGCTATCATATTCCAAGTTTCAAACCTTGGTTGCTCCATTAGGTTCAATGCTACCCCACAACACCACTTTCTAGATATTTCGAAGCTATCGTGAGCTTCACCCTCGACCCGCTCCGCTATCTTACATTTTATTTTTTCCCTCTTGGCCGGGGTTCCTCCGAAGTGTGACTGCTTTCCAGGAAAGCCCGCGCCCCATTCAACACAAGCGAACCTATGAGCATCCCACACGAACGTTAACGTTGACATAGAACATAACGCCTTTTCTGCAAGCCTCCATCAGCGCACCGTCCTGTACAAACACAGCGCGGTACGGCAGATCGGCACTAGTGGATACTTGATGTGCCTGTGGGACTCCATCTCGACCCTGTTGTCACAGGCCTTAGAGCAGAGCAGCCAACTCCCGTGCGTGCATGATCTGTCGTCCTTAGTGCGTATGTACTCTCGCAATGCAGTTGTAAGCAAACGCCTGTGCAAACAGCTGCGTGTAACCGGGGAGTTTGGCACGCCCAGTTGTTCAAGCACGTCAGGAATCGCGGACTATCCACTAGTGGTTATCACGCGTTGGTACGGCGTAGAATCAATCCCATCCTTGAGATAAGCATGCCTCTGCTGCGCCATGAAGAGAAGCATGTGAGTGGCGCCGGCCTTTGAAACATGCACGACTGAATGGCACGGTGGTTTCGCCAGAGACTCAATCACTTCAGGGGTATCTTTGTCCATGAAACCGAAGAGTAACCACACCGTCAGGCTTCTAATTCCGCCAAAGCCGGACCGCCTTGTCTTTGCCTCCGCTGCCAACCCTCTTGCCGTCCGGCGCCCAGTCCACCGCGTAGACCTCGTCCTGGTGTCCGGGTAGGTCTACGGCCAGCTTACATTGCGCCATCGACCACACCTTGAGCGTCGTATCCTTGGACGCCGTCACTAGCAGCCTTGAGTCTGCGGAAAAGGCGCACTGATAAACGGGAGCCACATGTCCGCGGAGCGTGTTGATAAACTTGCCGTCCCTGATAATTGGTAAGCACAGCGAATCGATTTACGATGGGGGATTGGTATTTACCTCGCGCTCCAGATCTTGGTGTGATTGTCCCAGCCAGCACTCGCAATCAGAGAGCCGTCCGGGGAAAAGGTGACGTGGTTCACCTGCTTCTGGTGTCCCAACATCCGCGCAACGGGCTTGGTTCCCTGGGAAGGATCCCAGAGATACATAGTGAAGTCGTCGCTAGCCGTGACCAATCGCTCAGCGATGCGTCCCTGGAACTTCGCAGCCTTCTCGAACCTCTCTTTAGCCTTGGCCCTCTTCCCCTCCTCAGTATCAGGCACAGGAGTGTGATCATAGAAGCCAGTCCTCAGAACAAAGTCCGTCGAAAGGGCGAGATGGTTTACCCAGTGGGCGTGAGCAGACAGGGTGTGCACCAGAGTCCCCTTCTCAGCGTTCCATACTCGAACTGTCTTGTCATGGCTGGCGCTGTAGATGAGACCCTCTCCTCCCCAGCGAACGCAGCTGACGCTGCTCTTGTGCCCTGAGAGCACATGCTCGGTTAAGCCGGTGTTGACAACCCATATGCGCACTGTTGCATCTTTGCTCGCGCTCGCAATTCGTGGGGTGCCGTCCCTCCAGAGATGATATGGCTCCCAGGCAATATTGGTCACCCATTTCTGGTGACCTGTCAGAGGACCTCCTGAAGCCTTTCCAGTGTCTGGGTTCCAGAGACGAACGGACTTGTCCATACTTCCGGTCGCGAGTCGCTCACCATCCGGAGACCAAGCAACCGCCAACACCCAGCCGGTATGGCCCGAGAGGGTATACTTTGGTGTTCCAGTATCAGTATCCCATATCCGCGCTGTTTTATCACCAGAGCCAGTGGCTAGCCGACTGCTGTCTCTGGGATTGAACTGTGCTGCCAATATCGCCTCGCCATGACCGGGCATTCGGTGCGACATGCGCGTGACAGCCTGGACCTTGAAGACGGCCTGCGGCTCGGCGCTGAGGGTGACAGTCGTCTCGAACGGGTTCTCGATGCCATGGTCGCGAAGAAGCTGAAGGAGGTCGGTGGGATATTGGTCTACAATAATGTCCGAGCCGGGGATATGAATTCGAAAACGGTATGGAAGGAATTCTTCCCTTTCCTGAGAGATCGCTTGGGATTAACAAGGGAACAAACCAACGAACGTGTAGGAAAAACATACCCTTGCGAGTAAGGTGTTCAACAGAAGCGAGAGGTTCTTTTCTGAAGCGTCGGCGAGAGGGACCTCAATCACATCGGCCATTTGCTTGCCATCTCCATCCAGAAATCGCGCTTTGAAGGATCCTTCCGGACCCGCATGAATAGCCGTTACATCTTGTTGGATCTGAGAGCGCTCAAGAACCTCTCTCTTTTGCCGTTTAGACGGAGGAGGTATAACTGTCGCCATAGTTAAAAAGATGTGTGTCTAAGTAAAGGTTCTTGATAAGAATCGAGGTGGGATGGTGGGGCAGCCTGGCAAAATCTTCTGAAATTTTGGCGGTCAAGAGCTGCAGCCAGCAATTGCTCGTCAACGCTCCACTCTATCAATGTTTAACAAATTTGGCCCAAATTTTCACACAATATTGTTAGTAGTATGCCCACCCGTTTCTCTCTTGGGTGCCCGTCTTGAAATGTTAATCGTCGCTTTGAAAGACTCAAGACATATATATATATATATATATATATATGTATGGGAGGTATCAACTAGGGTCTGATCCAACCAGATAGCGAGAAATAAAGAGGACCTATCCTACCACTTAATTAAGCCTATAGTAAAAGTACTAGCAATCACCAACTATCCCAATCGTAACATCACACTTATCATATCTGTACGAGCTAGAGCCCCTAACAGCTATAATAGCTAGAGTGTTTTCCTCGATTGATATGATAGTGCTGATATTTCTAGGTAACTATGATGAACCAGTGAAAAGGCGGGGCAATGGACCCATAAGTACCTCCCACATGCCTTAAGCCATCTAAGGGGACATATGATGTGTGCCCTGTCATCATAAACATACAGTACGCGCCAGTTCCCCTGTAAACGCCAAATTTTGCACCGCTATTGGTTCTGCGCACCCTGCGACTGCCTTGGGCGCATTCTCTTTGGAGGGCCAGCGTAGTGCTGGAACTGTGGCATGTCCATACCCGGCACCGGAATTGGAGTTTGCTGCGGATTCTGCGGTAGATACAGCTGTGATTGCATCATGGCCTGAGCCTGAGCCTGGGCCTGAGCCTGCGCTTGCGCCTGCGCCTGAACCTGGGCTTGAACTTGGGCCTGGGAATTCTGCTGTGGTAGTGGCTGTTGTTGAACATGCTGCGCATGCATCTGTTGCTGTTGCTGTTGCTGTTGCTGTTGTTGATGGACCTGCTGCTGCTGCTGCTGCTGCTGCTGTTGCTGCTGGACCTGCTGTTGGTTTTGCTCCACCACTTGTCGTCGTTGTCGAGCAGCCCGCTGCTTCTGCGCCGAGGATTGCCTCTTAGTCTCCTCAATCTGACGATGTCGTTTGTCTTGAGCATCTTGTCTCTGCTGTCGCTGGATATCTTCGTTCTGAACCGCATAGATGGCCGCAATACGGAGTTGCATCTGTGCAAGAATTCCGACTCGTTCCGGCGCCGACATCTTACGATACTCGCTCTTGAATTGATGAAAGGTATCGCCGGTGAGGCGGAGGACTGCGTTGGATACGCCTGCCACTTGGATCGCAGCCTGGGTTTCGAGGTCAGGCTGAGGTCCATCATCTGGCTCTTGTGTCAGAAGCAGCGTCGAACTCGAGTCCAAAACCTGCTCACCTTCCAGCTCTTCAATAATATTGCTCTCGTCTTCGCTCGCGGGCTCGGGTGTCGGAGGTTCCGGGGTGCCGGGCTCGTGGTTGTGCTGATCGCAGGTTATGGTCAGGACCCATCCACCCATCGTCTTTCTGTGAACAGCCTTGGCCTTCCATGGGCAATCTGTCTTCTTGGTTGTCGTCTTGTGCTTGGTCGCCATGCATCGGTATGGCCGGCCGCCGCGATCGCAGACCAGATCACATCGGACAATCTCGTTCCCTGGGATGTCGGCGCCGCCAACTTTGCCCCGGTGAGATCGGGCTTTGACAATCTTGTAGCCATCCTTCTCCATACGATCAGATAGCTCCTTAAAGAGTTCTTCATAGCTGTTGAAGATGCCCGAATGAGGCACCGATACGGCCTCGAGGATGCCAAACATAATGAGTTGGCAAACCGCGCGATCAACGCGTTGGGAGAACGATGTGTTAATTTGGGAGACAGCCGGTGTCATTAAGCGCTTAGTAGAACCGACGTGTCGGGCGCGGGGGAGGATTAAGCAATTTCCGGATAAATATCGGATACCAGGAGTTTCTTCGTTGTGAGGCATTTGTAAGTTGCAAGCTTGACATGACGATGAGGAAAGGAAGGTGCTTCGTTAATCAGGAAGGCACTTTCGGCAGTAGGTACGAGTATAACATGACAATAAAGATCACGGAATTTTGACAATTACATCTCTCCATTTTATTGTATCGTCTGTTGCAGCACAAAGCATACACGTCGGTCTTTTGCTATCTGCGATAGTTCACGACACATCTCGCAAGCCATTAATGGCGTCTTCAAGACCTAGTTAGATTGTTCTAGAACTGCAATGCCGCACTCAAGATCCTTCGGAACTGACAGCTTCTCGACTTCGAGCTATTTTCCGAGCAGCGGCCGACAGCCACGCCTCGAAAATTCATCCACGCCGAATGGCCCCGTCGTCAGCAGACCACAAACAAGCCTCAGCCAGTTGTCAGGGTACACACCCTCGAGAATAAGTACAAGACCCAGTACTTCTCGCCCTTCTACCGCACGGCCAGGGACAAGACCAAGCACAGCCTCGGGCCGCAAGTCAAGAAACACCACGGCATCCTCGATCCTAGGACTCCATGAAGCTCACAGCATTGTCTGCGCTGTCAGCGAAGCTCGCGGTGTCTCCCCAGCCGTGGGCGTAGCTTTTGTTAACGTCTCGATTGGCGAAGTCACCATCAGTCAGATTTGTGACAATCAATCATATGTCAAGACAATTCATAAGATCCAAATGTCCTCTCCCTCTCGTATCCTGTTCATGTCTACTGCCTGTCCTCCAAATCATCCCAGCACTCTCTTTCGTCTCGTACAGGATCTTATACCAGAAGCCCAGATTGACGCACTTGAACGTTCTGCCTGGTCCGAACTCGATGGACTGGAGTATATTAAGACCCTGGCATTCAAGGATGACGTCGAACCTCTTAAAGTAGCTACGCAGGGCAAGTTCTACGCCATCAGCTCCTTTGCAGCTGTAAGTGCTTGGCTTGATTAGACGCTAGGGCAGACGACTGACACATCGCAGGCAATGAAGTATATCCATCAGCATTTTTCTCTCAATTTCGTGCCACATTCTCTCCGTATCTGGTATCGGCCTTCCGAAGACACCATGATGATTGACATTTCGGCCATTCAATCTCTTGAGATTATGCAAAATCTACGAAACTCAAAGTCAAAAGACTCCCTGTTCGGCTTGCTGAACCACACGTCGACTCCGATGGGTTCCAGGATGCTTCGAAGTAACATTCTCCAACCACCAACACGTCCTGATCTGTTCATAAATCCCCGCTACGATGCTCTTGAGGAGCTGACAACCAACGAAGAGATGTTTCGTGAGATCCGGAAAGGTGATTGGAGCCACATATACCTCCGGGTCTGTCGACTGACAAAAAAACAGCTCTTAAGCTCTTCCATGATACGGAAAAGCTATTGACTAAGGTAAGTTGATTGATCTTGGCCAGGGTATTTGCCAACTTTAATGCAGTTGATCATCGTACCTTCTACTGCGGACGTCCAGCAAGTAGAAGAACAGATCAACCAAGTATTAATGGTCAAATCTTTCCTTGAGGCCATCCCTGAGCTCTATGCTGCATTGCGGCCCGCGACGAGTATTCTACTCACAAAGATTCGCGAACTCTGTCGTCCCGAGATCACGAGCCGCAGCCTCAACAAGATTCGGCAAGTCGTCGAGGCCGATGTTACTTACATGAAATCCGCCTTGGATCTTCGCAACCAAAGGACCTTTGCAGTCAAACCGGGTATCAGTGGTATGCTTGACGTAGCCCGTCAGACCTACAAAGAACTCACTGAAGAGATTCATAAGCATCTAGATGAGTTGAATGGTACAGGGGTGAGCTTCCTCCTAAAAAAGTTTATGTTTGACCATGAACAGAGACCCACGGACTGGACGCCAATCTCAAATATGACAGCGGTCGAAAGTACTGGCTCCGCGTTCGGGCAGCTAATTTCGATGACCGCCCCCTACCAGACGTTTTCATCAACGCCGTGCGGAAGAAGGACAAGATTGAATGCCAGACTCTGAACCTAGTGAAGCTCAATCTGAGGCTCTCAGATACTTCGAACGAGGTAGTGATACGCAGTGATGCTGTCGTGCAGGACTTGCTGAAGGAGCTCCGGCACGAGGTACCGCATCTATTCCGAGTCTGCGAATCGATTGCCCTTGTCGACATGATATCTTCTTTCGGACAGCTCGCCACCACACGAGATTATGTTAGGCCCGATATCACCAGCACATTGGCACTCAAAGCTGCTCGACATCCGGTCCTAGATAAAGTAGGTTCTTCTGATCCTTGGACAGATGTACTTTACTAATCCTGCAGACTATGACCGGCAGTTTCATCCCAAATGACTACTATGCATCGGAGCAGTACTGTTTCCACATCGTGACCGGTTGCAATATGAGTGGGAAGAGCACCTACATTCGAGCGATTGCGCTACTCCAGATCATGGCGCAGATCGGGTCGTTTGTCCCTGCCGAATATGCCGTTTTCTCCATTATTCACAGTATCTTTGCTCGCGTCTCCCTCGACGACAACATTGAAAGCAATCTTTCAACCTTTTCGGTCGAGATGCGAGAGATGGCCTTTATTTTGAGGAACATTGACGACAAGAGCCTAGCTGTGATTGATGAGCTGGGTCGTGCCACAAGTAACCGAGATGGGTTGGCCATTGCAATGGCCATGTCAGAGGCCTTGGTTCAGAGCAAAGCATCTGTCTGGTTTGCTACGCACTTTACCGACCTAACTAGAGTACTTGCTGAACGTCCCGGTGTGCTGAATCTTCACCTTGCAGCCGCCAGCTCCACGACGGAAGATGGATTGCCTCACATCACCATGCTTTACAAGGCCACGTCAGGTACAGTGAGTGGCGAAGAACATTACGGCATAAATCTAGCTCGTGCAATCGGGCTACCACAGCATTTCATCGATAAGGCGGAGGAGGTGGCGAAAGACCTGAGGCGCAAGAGGGAGGCCAGCAAACGAAGCTCAGAATCTGCGAAGCTTTTGGCTCGCCGCAAGCTTATTCTCAACCTCCAGGAAGCTTTGAAGCAGGCTAGAGACTCGGGTAGCGAAGAAGCCCTGCCTGGCTATCTTCATCGACTACAAGAACAATTCGTCATTCGCATGGAGGAGCTAGACAGCATGTAGTCATATTGCTAAGTTAGTAGACGAAGTCTCTGCACTTTTTGGTAGGGAACTATGGTCTTCAGAGAGGTCTGAGGGGGGTTAATTTGTGAACTCAACAGCAGGGGGCTTGCTCATGATACTATTCTATCGACGTCTCTCGGCTTGTTTT
The DNA here is from genome assembly GCA_017140175.1 of Fusarium staphyleae. Lineage (NCBI taxonomy): Eukaryota > Fungi > Ascomycota > Sordariomycetes > Hypocreales > Nectriaceae > Fusarium > Fusarium staphyleae. The sequence continues at coordinate 8,041 of JADDON010000327.1, forward strand.
CTATATACCTGGGCGCTGGTAATCCAACTCTCGTACCCTCTTCCAGACTTCTCTGACTGTTCGCTCTTGAGTCTGACGTCCACTTTCTGTCCCCGAAGGGCCTGCAGGCCTACACAGTTTCAGCATGCTATGCGTCATCGGGTGGACAGTGGAGAATTTACCGAATTGCTAGGTATAATCGACCTCCAAGATGTGCCGTTGAGATCCTGGCTGTTTCAGGATGAGTCGGAGGGTTTGCCGTTGTTATAAGACCTCCGGCTTCTTCGAGAATAGCAAAGCCCGCAGCAACGTCCCTGTGATAGTCAGCACCTCTGACACAGGACATCTTGGTTAGCTGGCCTGTTCCACGTACCATTCCCAGCAGCCTCCTTCCCACCAGATATCGAAAGATCCCATTGCTGTATAGGCAAGGTCTAGAGTCGCACTGGGTTGACCGGTCAGTGAGTCATTATTGGTCGGCTTGACACGTTACATACCTCCCCAAACTTCGCACGCCATGGACCATTCCACCTTTGCCTTCTCGTCCACCCCTCTCTGAAGCCATATTCACGAATGACTCGACCTTCCTGGCCATGTTACCATCTGGGATATCTCGGCGATCCTTTCCCCACTCGCAAGAAAAGGTGCATCCGCTCGGAGCATCCCGTGGCAGCGGAGGGGTCGGGTTACGAAGAAGTGGAAGTCTTTGGGTCTCATTGAGCCAGGCGCCTCGTCCGGTACACGATGAGAAGAACTGTTGCAGGAAAGGGGCGTTGATGACGCCGATGACAGGTTTCCCGTCGACAACAAAGGCAATTGAAACACAGAACATTGGGAGCAGGTGAGTAAAGTTGACGGTTCCGTCGAGAGGATCAACTATCCATGATGGCCGGTCATCAACAAGGTAGGCTCGAGATACTCCAGCGGAGTATGACTCTTCTCCAAGGAAGCTGAGAAAGATGTCAGTGAATGGGAAGCCCGAGAGATTGATAGACGGCCACCTTACCCATGGTCAGGATACTTGTTAACGACCGATGTTCGGATGAAGTTTTCAACATCTTTGAAGGAGTATCAGCGCATGGAACAAATAAGTAGTGCCATTCTGAGCCGTATACCATTATCGGTCTGGGTCACCAAATCTACCGAGTTCTCTTTCTCGATATAAGATACAGAGGAGGAGCTGGAGCCTCCTTGGCCGTCCATTCGGCTCCGAGCTGCAGCCATAAGCATATCGCCTGCATCTTTGCCCAGCTGCACGGCAAAATCATATATCTCGGCCAATTGCTTGCCATCCATTGTTACAGTGTTTCCCAGGCTATGGTCACAGGACGGCAATGGTCTGCAGGACCCTGCGTCGACTGTAACACGTTCCGTTGATTGTTAGATAAAGCTTTCGAAAGCTGCCGTCAAACATTCAGCACAACGGGATCATATGTAAGCGTAGTGGAGAAGAGGGCACGTCGGAGGGGAAGCTGTGAGAACTATTAACTTAGAGCTGTGATCACTGGCGATCGGTGGGTTGAGGGATGAAGCTTTAACCGGACATGCGGGGGCTGCAATTCCATGAGCCAAGTTCTGGAGCTTGATCAAGTGCCGAGATGGAAGAAGATTGAAGCCGGGCATGGGACTAGACCTGGAGAGGAATACTTACCATTGAACTGTGTAGGACTGCGAAGCGGCATAGAGACATTTGCTCTCTACAACTACAGTCGTCAATAAACAGCTTCAATACCGACGATGCCTAACCAAGCCGATATGCCACGACGTCTTCTTCTGGTCAATGGACCGAACCTCAACCTCCTTGGCACCAGAGAGCCTCACATCTACGGCTCAACAACCCTTCAAGACGTGGAACTCCAAGCAAAGTCCAGAGCACAAGAGCTATCAGCCACGCTCGATGCCTTTCAGGCCAACTCGGAGGGAGCGATAGTTGATCGAGTCCACAAGGCGCGGGGCGAGGTCGATGCCATCATCATCAACGCGGGGGCTTACACACACACGAGTGTCGCTATCCGGGATGCCCTAGTCGGCGTGGACATACCCTTTATCGAGGTCCATATCACTAATGTCCATGCGCGGGAGGCCTTTAGGCATGACAGCTATTTGAGTGACAAGGCCGAGGCTGTGATCTGTGGGCTGGGTGTTTATGGGTATACGGCTGCGATTGAGTATTCTGTGAAGCATCTCAAGTTGAGGAATAGAGATTCAAGGTTGTAATTAGTCAAATTGTGTTATTGTTACGGGCCTTGAAGAGGAATGACAAAAGAGCTTCGTGGGGTCATCATAGCATCGCTTGTAATCTAGGCTGCATCTCATCCTTTGTCCGTAATCCCAGATCCGTCTTCATCTTCACCCAAGACTCTGCCGCCCTCTTCGCCATCTCCTCTGGCACAGCCTTGTCCGTCTCTGTCAATCTACGGTTAAACACCTCGAAGCTCAGCCAACCCTCGAATCCAAGCCCCTGAACGACAGTCCTTAGAAGGTGCTTGCAAGGCAGGTATGCGCCGTACTGGGACTCCCCGTAAAAGAGTCTTGCATTGCGAGACCAGCTCATGCGAGCGGGCTGTTCTGAGTTATAGAAGGGGTGGTTCCTGTCCAGGGGTTGGGAGAGTCGCTCTCCATCGGCGACTTGAAGGAGGAATACTTTTGATGTGTCGATGTCCGAGAGGAGTCTCTGGATGGATTCGAGGGTTGTCTGCTCACAATCTTCCGTCTTGCCAGATGGTGAAGCTGGGTCGGCGTATATCCTCCCAAGGATGTTGTAGCTATCGAGGCAAATACCAAGGTTGGGCCGGTCGACACGCTGGACGATATCCCAGCTGGCCTCCCATGTGTCGACTCTTGTGCCCCAGCATAGCGCCTCAAAGGCAAAATTAACGACGGGCGCCTCGTGTAGACCCATCTCAGCCGCCTCGATAAGATCGGCCGCGATCAAATCGAGGTTATCCGTGATGCTTTCCGAAGGGAGGAAACTGCTCGGTAGCAAGATCAAGTCTGTGCCCAGAGCATGAACCAGTTCAAACCAAAGCTGCAGCTCGTGGAGACTCCTTTCATGTTCATTCCGGTCGACGAGACCGCCAAAGTGCATGAAGGGTTGGAGACAGATAATGGCGAGGCTGCGGGCGGTGCAGAGCTGGCGGATGGTTCGGGCGGCGGCGATCTGGTTCTCGGGGCTACCACCGCCGGGGAAGGATTTGGCGAGGTCTAAAAGATCCTCGTAGAAGACTTCGATGCCTTGGAAACCGTATTTCTGCGCCATGTCGAGCTTATGGGGGAGAGTATGGCCGGCGAAGCACCGTCCGAGGGACATTGTGCATATGCTTGGTTTGTGTGCCATGATGAAGTATGACGAGGTTCAAAGGGGGGGTTAAGCTACAGCAAGGCTTGGTTAAGCTGCTGGATAGTGATTGTAGACGAGGTAGTTGGTGTTGGGTGACTGGGCTTCGAGTGAAGGGGGTATATAAGGAACGGGATCTTGCTCCCTGAGGCTGATGGCGGCATCTAACTTGGCAAGCATGTAGTCTAATGGATATAGCCGAGACGACAGGCTACCGCTGATGCTGTGGCAGTGTGTATCAGGTTCAATGAGTGGAGGATCCTCGTGATGGAGAGTCTCCTGAGCATAACCTTGTAACACTACAACCCATCCAATCGAGTTGGGCCGTAGTTAGTCGGGATATGACAGAATGGCGCGTCAAGGCCATGGCGAGACGGGGTTAGCCGTCGCGAGAATAAAATTCCCTGAGGAATCAGCTGCAATCTCACTCCTCTTCCCAGTTGGCACGAGTATGCTGTCGTCGTACAGGATGGTGGTGTACATTACTACCGGGTGCGCCGTGGGTAAGTCTTTATCCGGACGGTGTGTGAGGGGTTGGCCACCAACCTATTCCCGATCACCTCAGACGTGCAACGCGACCTCCGGATGAATAGAAAGCAGATAACGTTATATTCTGGTGGATAAGTTATCCAAAGGAAAAACCCTTGTACCGTCGCTTTTGGTGGAATCGAGATCTCGCATCAACTAACTAACTTGGGACCGAGTTCCTCTTGACTCTCCCCGTGCCTCCTATCAGGACGTTAGTGAGCAGTAGACTACAAGAGAGAGTAGAGGCCCTACGTTAGTACCGCGCTCTTCAGAGACCAAGACCCGATCGAGTCCAGCTTCCCAATATGTCTATCCAAGAAGTGTCTTATCCATCTGGAGACTCGCTCGCCGCTTACGAGGTGTCGAAACTGCAACGCCACGGATACTTGTTTGGGCAGAAGCTCACACACTCCCTGTCGCCTTTTCTTCACAATGTCATTTATCAACATCTTGGCCTGCGATGGGGCCAGGTCCGCCTGGACTCGGCAGACATCCCCTCCTTCTTGAGGCTCGCTCAACATGCCGACTTTTATGGTGAGAGGCCTGCTCAATGAGCGAGCGAGCAGAGATGGACTGAAGCTGACGATATGGAAACAGGCGCCTCGGTAACAATGCCCAATAAAGTGACAATTCTCCCGTATCTGGATGAGTTGACCGAGGAGTGCCGCGACGTCGGCGCCTGCAACACGCTCTACCTCAGTGAACGGAACGGCCGCCGCGTGTTTTGCGGCGCAAACACCGATGTCATGGGCATCCGCGAGTCCTTCTACCAGAACATCCCAGAGCCAGAGCGAGTCTTCCACAACCGGCCGGCCCTCGTCGTCGGCGGCGGCGGCGCAGCCCGCAGCGCCATCTACGCGCTGTGGAAGTTCATGAAAGTCACCGACATCTACCTAGTCAACCGGGACCCGGCCGAAGTCGACGCCGTCATCAGGGACTGCGTGGACCGCGGCTACGGCGACGCCCTCGTCCACGTCCAGTCGGTCCCGCAGGCCATGGACCTCGAAGCCCCCGGCGCCATCGTCGCGTGCGTGCCGGACCTTGAGCCGCAGACGGACGGGGAGGCCCGGGCGCGGCGGGTGACGGAGGCGTTCTTGGACAAGGAGCCCAAGGGGGCGATGCTGGAGATGTGCTACAACCCGACGCCGTTTACGCGGCTGGGCGCCATCGCGCAGGAGAGGGGATGGCAGGTCATCTTGGGCACCGAGGCCCTGATCTGGCAGGGCTTGGAGCAGGATAGATACTGGACGGGGCGGCCGATAGGGGAGTTGCCGAGGGATAAGGTGCAGTTGGCCATCGCGGAGAGGGTGGCGCAGAGGGCTGGCTCCAAGTTGTGAGGGCGTGGATCTGAATGGGAGCGTGTTTTGATACAATAGCATAGGACACGATGAGTGATACGTTGTCCAAGACTTCTGAGTTTCTTTTTACATGTCCAGCTTTGCCTTGCAGCTATTCCTGTCTGTTTACCGTATTTGTATAGTCCCTGATGATCGATGGATAGCTAATAAGAGGATACATGCCAAGTGTTTAGTTCTCTGATCCTATAGACCATCCATTCTTAACACCATCTCAGAGACCGTCGACAACCTCATTCTTTCTTCTTGATGGATATACTGAATGAACCGAGCGGGTTCATCCCAATGCATCTAAGTCGAAAGTCAGCAACGCATCCTTACAATGGGTAGTTGCGTTCCCACAAAATGGCTCGCTCCCTCGAGTCTAACCATCTGCACATCTCTATGCGCTTCACCAGCTCTCTCTGCATCGTCCAACTCCTCGCGAAGCTGCTCTGCTCCCCAGGGCATCTCCCACTCGGAGCGGTCGCACCACAGGTATCGAACCGGTAGTCTATCCCAGTGATCCTGCTGCCCCTCGTAGAAGAAGACGCGTCTGCGAAGGTGCGAGTTCAAGCCGGTCTCAAGACCCAAGGGAAGATGCATGGGATCAGCGCCTTGGTCGCCTGTGGCTGGTGCATGTGTGCAAGCCTGGATCTCTTCCGGAGTCATCCTTGCGAGTGTCGGCGTCACGTCAGTCGATGGCTTCCGTCTTTCGAGTTTCCCATTAGCTAGATCGTGGGTATAGTAGCCCAAAACCCATTGAAAGAAGACTCCTGGGCGGTCCTCTGGCGGGATTGACGCATCCAGGAACGGACTGTAGGGGTCTTCCGGTGCAAGATAGCCGAAGGAGTGGTAGGGCGGATCTGAGGCTTCTATCAGCATATGACTTGAGTTGACGCTTCAACCCTCTCACCGTATATGATTTCTCGGCGTATATACTTGTTCAAGTCAACATCCTCAACAGGAAAGGACCCGGCGTTGGCCAAGAACGGCATGAGCCATGTTGCAGCGAAAGACCATGTCGCCAAGACAACACCGCCGCTGTGTCCGCTAGCCACGGAGATCGACTCTTGCTCCACAAAGGCACAGATGAAGTCATAAACCTCCCTTGCACGCTCGCTCATGAATTCTGAAAAGGCGACTCGGCTCGGTGCCTTGAGAATGTGTCTTAATTGGGCGACTTCATCGGCAGAGTAAGGCTCAGAGCCGGGATACTCGCGACGATTGACCAAGACGAGACGGGCGTTTCTCCCTGGTACAAAGGGTAGGACTTTCTGGAAGTTTGCTAAATGGATCTATCAGTCAAGTGATGGGTACGGCCTGTCTGAGACCTCACTGCCATGGAAGCCAAGCCCGTGGATGAGAAAGACGGTGGTGTAGTCGGCGCTGTCCGCTACGCTGCCCGTGTCAGTGTAGCCGAGCTTTCCGAGGCTCTTTAAGTCAGACATTGTGTGAATGATGTGTTCTTGAATAGCAGAAGAGCTTATAATCAAGGTGAGAAAGAAGCTGCCTTATCAGCTGTTGGTGGTCTAAGACGTTGTCTGCTGACGTGAGCAGATATACCATCTTGAGTTCTTGATCTTGACCGCCAGTAACCAGATATCACTGAGATCCAGCTTGGGCTATCTTTTGATACAATTATCACTAGTTGATGTCTTTTGGTGACCTTCATCTGCAAGAAGGATGTTATATCGTAAAACGAAGTGTTTTTGAACCACGAAAACAAACCCATTGATATCATTTGACACTTCGTTACAACACCACTCAATACATACTTGGCAAGTCTACATAGCACAGCACACTTGAACACTAGAACTCGGAATGTTAGACCGTCCCATCTCAAGCTCACTCTATGAAGACCCGAACTTTCGGCCATTATCCAGCGAGAACCTCGGTGACGAGGATGGCTCAGATTATGGCAGTCTAGATGAAGAATATGTCCCTCCCTGGCCTCTGGATGACTTTTTGCCCCCCGAAGGCGTCGAGCTACCATAGCTGAACCATTTGTATCTCTCCTAGCCCTCCATCACTGACTCTTCAATTTAGGTGTGTTTTTGTATTCAGAAACAATCCTAACTAGATGATGGAAGCCTCCTTGGACTGCTGCATACCCCATAGACGAAATATTGACTTCTATTATCGATACAAGCAAGATATATACAACACGAAAAATACCGTTACTTCATAGGCATAAATTTTGCCAATAGATGCCTGTATCTGACTTTTATTTACCGGCGTTGCCCCTTTCCTCATCATGTATACGCTATGGACTTTATCCTCCATTGTAGCTTTAGTATATGACATCTATATACTTGTCTCATATTTACTCTTCTTCCGCAACCGCTCGCCAAAGACCCAGAAGCACCAAGGTATGGGTGCCATGAGAAAAGTGCAACATGCCAGAATAGTGGTTGCCCATCCTGCACCCAAAGCCTGGAAGAACCGTAGAGCAAACAATGGAAAAGCAAAACTCAGCGTATATCTACTCAGCATCATTGCACCCGAGGCGGAGGCGCCGTAGAGAGGGCCGTAGGCGTCCAGCATGAAGAGGTTGGCGCCGGCGTAGATGAGCAAAGAGGCCATCATGGACATACCTTGGAAGAAGACTGGCACAAACCAGTGAACTCGATATTCTGCTGTCCACCCTGAAATGAGCAGGCTAACCGGCAGGAGAAAACTGCCAACCATTGCAGACACGAGACGGTTCTCCGGGGGCAGTGGCTCGCTCTCGTCCCGGGTTAGTTGCCATCGCGTCAGGCGTTTCTGGTAGAAGCAAAAGTCTATCAAGACAAAGGGGCCGCATGCTAGCAGAGTTCCGAGTGTAACTCCCAGATAAGAGAGCGACCCGCTGGTCTCACTAAAGTCGTAGTAGTAGCTGAAGATCCAGGGTACAGATGTGACAAATGTGTACAGCAGTCCAAAGATGAAGCCGTTGTACAGACTGATGAGCCCAACGATGGGCTCTGTGAATAACATGTGAAGTGGCCGCAGAATGAGGACGGTGAAGAAGTGGCGCACAGTCCTTGACACGGATGTTTGCTGCGAAGAGGTATCCGAGAGGCCCATCCTGATAGCACGACGGCGAAGGACGACCTTCTTATATGTCTCCTTCGTGAACAAGACAGGGATGTAGAAAGCAGCCGTGGTCAAGATGGCCACCCACTGCGTCCACCGCCAACCCAAGCATCTCACAACGAAGCCGCCCACGAGAGGACCAGTCGTGGCGCCGAGAGACGGCAGCGAGTAGTAGATGCCCAGACTCGCTCCGCGATAACGCGACGCGGTGAGGTCGAGTATGGTAGCGGAGGCGTTGTTGATGTTGGGCGACGCAAACATACCCGCAAAGAAGCGGCAGACGACCAAGCCGGCGATGTTCTTGGTGAAGCCGGCGCCCAGCATGAAGAGAATGAACATGGGCGTCGTGGCCACAAAGACGGCCTTTCTTCCATACGTCTCGGAGAGGGGGGCGCCGATGAGCGGACCAAAGGCCAGACCCAGATTGTATAGTGATAGGGGTAGTACGCCGACGAGATGGCCCTGATGGAACTCTTGCATCACAGCGGCCTGGGCGGGCGCATAGATGGCTCCCCCAAAGGCGCTGACGAAAGCTAGCGATGTGATGACGGCAATACTCAGAATGCGCACGAGAGCAGGGAAGTTGCGGGGGTTGTCTGGGTCATCGGGGCCTGTCCAGTCGTATGCTGCGTTCATCCGTCTGATGATCTGGTGTGTCTCGGTTGGCGGAGTCGTGATTTGAACGCCTCTTGGAATCTGGGCCATCTCTGGCTGGTCTCGCCTTGTTTGAGACCCCATGATGAGAGACAGTTTGACGTGGGAGTGATGTGAGAGTGGAAAGGTTAAGTGAAATAGAAGGAGTCGTGGAATGATGAGGCCGTCCATAATATCGCGGGGTGTCTTTGACGCCCTTCTCGGCAAAGGGCACAACTCGCCGATAACAAGTGCTTCGTCATGGTCAACGATGTTTTGAGTATCCCAATGACGAATGCTACTAGAATCATCCTCGATATTTATAGTTGGAGCTATTAATCTGCCGTATTTGATCGAAATGCCTTGTTTGTTCTGCCAACTGCTTCACGCGAGATCTGTGACGTTTCGGCATTAACCTATGTTGGTCGACAGATCTACAAGGCCTTGGAGTAATCTTGCTCCCTCTTTGGGTAAGACATAGGAAAAGCTCAATACTCATATAAGAGTGATTGTCATACCCTAAACGAGCTTAACTCGTGTCTATTAGCAAGTATGCAAGTTTTTGACATAGTGTTAACTTACACCGTATGGTGGGAAAGACAGTCTGTAGTCAGTGAGGTCCTAACTAAGTAAACATCATCTACAGGAGTCATAGTATAAATCTTGATTGAAACTCGAGAAATCAAGGAGTTTAGCTAGTTTTCTGTTTGATTAAACTTATTAGAATGGCCATAATGCATCGGTACTCCATTCACAGGTCTTGAAAAACGCATATGAAATCAAGATACCGTGGTATGGGATGCAAGCAGAGAAGGAAAAAGGGTTACTACTGCTGAGCATATGACTTAACATTCCTTCTTATTTTGCATAGTGCGTTGAATGCATGCCCTAATGCTCACAATTTATTGACCGGAGTCTCCCTTGTGAATATCCCCACGTCAATAGAAGGGGAACCTCATTCAACTCGGAGTCATCTGCGTTGCAACCTGAGACATGTCAACGTCACGACCAGAGCTCAACAGAGTCTTTTAAATTCCATTGACGGTACAAAAGCTGATACCGAGTGACGCTAAAAACCGGAACTTCATAGACCGTCAGGCACATAAAGTAGATCTGGATTACCATGTTCATAGCAGAATCGCCCATTGCTTGTTTCATACATTTTCACCAGCGTGACATATAATTCCTATGTTTCTTCACTATAATCGAAATGTAGCAAGCAAGTCAGTCTACAGAACATAATAGATATCTATAGCGATTGCCGAATGTAAGAGTCGGCTCTATCTTCTTCTGATGATATGTCAGTCTGATATCATAAAGGTATTATTGAACAAAATTTTAAACCCATGAGGATGTATGGCCGAGTGGTTATGGCGGTGGTTTTAAGTTATTTTATTCACCATTGACGCAAGTCTCGCGCGTTCGAACCGCGCTACATCCAATTGAATTTTTGCTGATAATATTATCTTCTCTATGCTCGTTATTTTCATTTTTATATGACCAAACCCAGAACGCCAGTAGCTTAGATGTAGCGACGTTATTGATCATATAATTATAGGGCGTAAGGGGGGAGTTAAATACGGAGTATAAGTAATAGTATTGCTGAATATGAGTTAAGTTAATCTACAGGATGTATATAAGCATTGCAGAGCTAAGTTCTGAGTTGTGTTTCTTTCGGAACTTTAAGTGAGTATGAATTAATAAACCTAGCTAGCTCTTATTCTTCCACCAGCCTAGGGAAGGTTGTAGCTAGATGCTATTAAGGAATTACAGGCGAGCAATAGTAGGATTCCTGCAATCTGGTAAAAAGTACGGATAAGAGGTACATAAACATGAGAAATGACTCATCGGATGATCGCTTGCGTGAGGAACTCTTTGATGTAACTAAATGTACTACAGATAGGATCCTCCAAAAGCATAAGAAAACAGTTGTGATATGACGCACCAGACGACTAAGCGTGTTTTTAAAAGAAAAGGCTATAGAGAAAGCTATGGATCTATCTTCTCCTGTTTAAAAACGATGGGAAGACCGTCTCGGAAACCCAGCCTCTAGGTGCCTCTAGTCTCGTCAAAGTACCAAACTACTACTTGAACCTGTTCTTTACATATTCTACATCAGACAGGTATTTTCAGTAATTTACCTTATTTGTTCTCGACGTTCTTGTAGATGGTATTCAAGGGTCTGCTCTACTCTACAACTATGCTATGAAAGTTATGCTCTGATTATGCTCCCACTCAGATGACACGAGAAGATAAGGAGATATTATCAGCCTTGGTTTATGTTGACCAACCTTAACTGCCTTGTTTCTTTGAAAGTTCCATAATAAATGCGCAAAGGTACTGAGAGTCCTGTCTTACCTCGTCTCAAAGTACATAAATATTTACTTTGAGCTCAGTTGAAGGTGTCGTTTCGATATTAGGATCAAAGAGCTCAAGTTCACGATGGGTGATACTAATTTATGCTAGCATTACATAGACCCAGTATATTGAAAACCTCAATCAAGGATGCAAGTAACCAGCAGCTAATTCCATATACAAAAGATTATTGCTGAACCACTCGCTAACACTACCTCATGAAGTCACTCAAAGTGTCGTTCAAATCATGCGTCTGAACGTTCATGGATGGGAAGAACTGAGAATTAATCGCTTTGCTGATTGAGATGAAGATTTAAGGTGATATCAAAAGATGTACTGTTAAGTATTCGCCTGAGGGACAGGTTGGTCTTCCCTCGCTATAACCAAGTCCGAACGATCCTTCAAATTCGCCCGCCTAATCAAAAAGAAGGTGGATTGAAACTATCCCACAAAATAGAGCCAAACGCCCGTGACTCCACGTTTCAACTTCTCATGGCAGCTTAGACTCAACTTGCTCCGAACTAGCCTTGTCCTCGTGGAGATCTATACCCTCGACATTGTGCCTGAACTCCTCATCATGCAGTCGCAGCTCTTCCATGACAATCCGGTTCGCTCGCCAGATAGGCTTGGTAGCAAACAGCTTGTCCATGGCCTCCAGCGGGATACCCTTGGTCTCGGGGATGCAGAAGAAGACAAAGACGATGGAGAGGACCATGAGGGAGGCAAAGAAGATGTACACGCCATAGCCCCACGCGTTGAACATCTGCACGGTGAAGCGCGCGATGATAAAGTTCCAGAACCAGTTGTTTGCGGCTGCGTTGGCTTGTCCGAGAGATCGCGTGTTCTGGTCAAACATCTCCGAGTTCAGGACCCAGGGAGTGCCGTTCCACGAGGGGGTGTAGAAGGCGGTATAGAGGTAGAAGAAGAAGACGGCGGCGATCCCGCCGGATGACAGACTCGCGCTCTCCTCATTGTCCAGCTTGGACTCAGGATTGGCGATCTTGATGTAGGCGCCGATGAAGTACATGCAGAATGCGCCACCGGCGGCACCGATCATGAGAAGGTTTCGGCGACCCATGTGGTCAATGAGGACCATGAGCCACACAAAGGTAAGAGCCGTCTTGACGACACCAAAGATACCAGTGGTAAGGAAACTCGTGTTTGTACCCGTGATGCCGATGCTCTTGAAGACCGTGGGGCTGTAGTAGTTGATGGCGTTGATGCCGGAACCTAAGAAAGGGAATGTTAGTTGTTATGAAAGTTTTGAGCAGTGCTAATGCTCACCATTTTGGAACACAAAGAGGAGGCCACCCAAGAGGAAGCGCCACTGAACCTTTCGGTCCTTCAAGGCGAGGAAGGGCTTCCAGAAGCCAGCACCGACATCGTTCTGGTATCGTTCGATATCCTCGTCAATGAAGTTGATTTCCTCGACGATATAAAGGTTATCCCGGCTGAGGTTTCGCATCCAGCACAAGTTCTCAATAGCTTTATCGCGGCGGCCCTTGGAGAACAACCAACGTGGAGACTCAGGGATGAAGAAAGCACCGACTAGTAGCAGACCGGCAGGAATCAGTTGGACGGCAAATGGAATCAACCAGACATGCGCGTTGGTTCCAGGGGAGTAAGGCATGTGCTTGTTGATTCCATAGTTGATCCAGAAGCCAACGAGGCCACCAGCTTGCCAGCCGAGCTCATAAAGACCGACAAGACGACCACGGACAGCTGGAGGAGCCAACTCAGAGATGTAGATGGGCGTCATGTTGGAGCATCCACCAACGCCGATACCGGCAAGAACTCGACCTCCGATGATCAATCCAAGGCCTCGGGCAGAATTGGCGCCGAGCATCATACCGGCACCGACCATGAAGATAAGGGAGAACAGGATGAGTGAGTACCGACGGCCAAGATAGTAGCTGCTGCCATATGCGCCTAAGCTGCCGAAAAAAGCACCGGCCTGATACACGGAGACAATGTTCTGCTTGAGAAGCGCCAGGTTGTCTGGGTCGTAGCTCTCAAAGTCAAACTCTGCGACAAACGAAGGTAGAGCAAGGGTAGTGCCGATAAAGGCAGAATCGTATCCGATAGTGCAGGCTGCGAATGATGCTGTGATGGCGCAGATGTAGACGCGCCAATTGTAGACCTCCTTCGGCGTAGGCCGGTCCTCTTTGAGGGTCAAGATGCCCATGTCGGCGGTATTATGGAACCCAAGTAAGAATTGTCTTTGCTTGGCTTTCTCTTCCGTGATTAACGATGATGAAGAAGGCTGAGGTTGTGCTGTGTTGTTGCAAAGTGAGAACAACCTCTGAACCTATGCAGGGAGGCAAACTTTTATATCATCGCAACACTGGGCTTGGCCAATATCCTCTTAGCTTAATGAAATTTGTCTGTGCTTTCGGCCAATAGGTAGAGGAGGTGCGGCAACACCTTACAACCGTATCTTGGTGTCCTCGTCGAACGCCAACGCCTTCTCCAGAACTGGAGATTAACCCGGGGTTTGCGGGGTTGATCTGCAGGGGATGAACTTGCTTCCCAGAATGGTCGTGTTGTAATGGCTTGATGTCTGGGATGAAAAACAGAGTGCCGGGCGTGAGTTGCGTGAAGCACAATGAGGGTTGGGGCTAAGGGATAAAGACTTATCCTGAGAGGGACACACCCATGGCTCGGCCGCCTTTGGGAACTGCGCATTAAAACCACAATGTGGCCGCGGATATAACCTTATTTGGCGGGGATGAACCCTCAACCTGGATACATGTGCTTCTCCAGTTTGGGCCATGAGGTCTCAGTGCACCCGTGGGATTAGATGTGACTGCTACGCAACTGCAAGATACCACCTTGATTGATAGATTGATTGAGGAGTAGCAAGAAAGATATTGCGCGGGCTGAGGACCGTAAGCATTAGTCAAGAACGTGCATCTCCTGCCAACCATGGTACAATCATAGTCTCGAGCATTTATGATAAGGATAATGTAATGAGAGCCCGAGAGCAGTGACTCTGATACCAGTCTCATCTCTCACCAGCTGATCAGCACGGCTCGCCCATGGGACTGCAGATAGATCACTAGGCACTTCGCGCTGTAGAAATAACGGTTTAATCAGTTGTTTTGCATTGACTCATGTACCAAAGTTGCCTTGAAACAGCTCGCCCAAGTCGCATCCTGGCGCAAAGCCCAAGTTAGCCATGAACTGTGGATCCAAATCGATACTGTCCGCGCAGTCGATGGATCCAAGCTCTTCCAAAATTGCGTCGTAATCTACCAGCTGGTTTGGTATGCCGGGGTTTTGAAGTATAGATCCTATATGTCCGTTGACTGGAGGAGACTGGAAGGTCAGGTTGGATGTAACCGCATACAACGATTGTGATGTTCCTGGGCTGGTATCCAAGTTGCCAGGAAATCTTTGCCGCTCGTACGACGACATGTAATGCTGCTCCTTTTGATGCTGTTGCTTCATCCGGCTAAGTTCATTCTCTAGTTCGCCTGAGGTGATAGGCACTCTCTGGTCGGTGGGATGAGAGGCGGTTGATCTATCATCCAAGAATGGCGGCCCAACTATTGGGCGACGATCTGGCTCCACTCGCCTTATGGTGTCTTGATGCCCTTTAGACTCATCCAGCCCCGGTGTGCTGGATTTCCAAACATCTGTGAGCGTGTCCATGGCTGCGTTCCACTTTGTTTTGTCGTGGTCTTGCATGCGACTGCTGTGGCCATGGCGCTGCACTATCTCCATCAGTGTAACCATGATCGGGGGTGTCCCACCGGGCCCGAAGTTTTCGAGACACGATTCAACAACCTCTACGAGGGTTGAAAAGAGTGACGGCCTGTGACCCGGTACTAAGTCCAAGATAACGGCCAGAAACATGGCTTGCAGAAGATATGCCGACGGAGTTGTCGGTGTCGAGCCTCCAAAGATAAGCGAATTGCAGAATGAAAACCGTGCATCCAGACTTTTGACAAGGTCTTCAGGAGTAATCTTTTCGGAATTGGGACTATCATACAGTCGTGCATGCATGCTGGTGCCCCATAGCCTACAGAAAGCGAACAGTTGCTGAAAACTTGGCAGTGGTGCCGGATCGTTAGTTGTCGATTCGCCTCGATACACCATAGGGCGTCCAAATCCTGCCACAGAAGTCCAATTCTCATCCGAGCGAGGCAGCGCTACAATGGACACAGATGGCAGGCTGAAGTGTATGCCCGAGGTAACTTGTGACTGGCCAAGGCAAAGGGAGGCCAAAGAGTCCAGAATAAAGCTCGCGGCCAGTATCCGGACCTCGCTGTGGTCCAGAGAAGCATCGCCGCCTTGCTTGACCGGAAACATGTGCGACGCCATGGCCCGGCCATGCAATGCAAGGCGTGATGCTCGGCCAATGAGTACCCAGGCAGGCATGGTTCTCTTCTGACCTAGGAGGACCAATGATTGCAAGAGCAGAGAGCAAATGTGAGGTGCCTCAAGTGCATCATCCTCGGCAGGTATGAGACCTCGCGCGATCGAGTAGAGTTCGCTGGGGGAGAGTCCGTTATTATTTGATGGTTCTGACGATGCCGCATCCTGGAATGAAGATATTGCGAGCACAGCCCACAGCTGGGCATGCAGAGCTGGTGAGGGGTGAGACTCGAGAACAAGGCCTTCTGGAGGGTACACTAAGGCGGTGCTGGTAATGGCCTCCCGCTCAACAATCGGGAACCAGCAATGGATGTAGGAAAAGTAGATATCTACAAGCCGCTTCCAGTGAGGAGGGAGTGTCAGCTTGGCAGACGTTTGCGGCTCGGCCAGGGCGGGAAGGCTATAAGAGATTGCGGAGATGTCTGCTTGCGACATGTTGACTCCATGGAGGGGATATCTCGGGGACGGTTTCGCCTCCAACATGTTGGCGGTAGCCGGGCTAATGCTCTCTTCCGTCTCAGATTCTTCTGCAGAAGTGTCGTTCCGGGAAGTCTTTTCATCAGAGAGCATCCGGCCGATGCCTTTGTGAACACGACTCTTAGTCCATTTTCGGTAGAGCCGATGCCCTGCCTTGTCCTTTGTCGCAAGGATACGGGTGCCTTCTGCCCCGTCATTCTGTGTGAGTAATTGATGCAGAGCTCCTTCACACCCCGGAACCTGCTCAAATAGCCAGGCGAGGGAGAGCTCGATAGTTCGCAGATAGCCGGTCTGGACACCTCTTTTGCGGGATGCAGGGGTATATGAGCATGGCCGATTCTGTGCAGTGCAAGTTCCGCAGTGAGGACGACCGCCGTCGCATTTTTCCCTCGCTGTTCGACACGAGTCACAGGCAAGAGAGACTCTTTGTCGCTTGGCCGGAGCCTCACCCGAGGGAGCGTTTAAGGTGTCCGCATCATGTTCGCGTTTCCTCGGCGGCATGCTTGAACGTGGCCGATGACGAGAGGACGAGCTACCTGTGTTGCGAGGCACGCAGTAGCATGGCGGAGGGGAGGACGAGAATTAGATCTCCGATTAACTTGTCGTAAGACCCAGGCGCCACAACAATGCAGTTAGAGTAGCTCTCAAAGTTGTCAGGCCTCTGCTACCGCCTACAAGATCAATTAGCCAGTCTTGTAATGCGGGGAGAATCCGGGGTTCTGGGGATATCGAACATCAGAGATGGATTCGAGATGGACAATTCGGGGCTGATCGACTTGCCACGGCGTCATTGGCTTGTCACAGAGGGTGGAGCGGATAAACTCTCATCCGTCCAATCAGTGCCTACGTCCCCCAGAGTTTCTTTGGTGGGGGGCGGGGAGTGTCTCCGGTTCTCTTCTCGTCTTCATCCTGCAGCCGACTCCGCGATATCCTGCGTCTACCTCCATCCTTTCTATTACTCCCTATTTTTCTTATTCTCTCTATGAACTAATGAGCATCCTATAAACCAGTTTGAACGACGCAGACCGCATCGTTATGGCGTCCATCTGCCGTGTTGCCAGTTGACCACACAGCCAAAACTCGACCAATATGGCGGGCGTGAAGCGATCTCTCGGAGCTATGCTCGGACAGGAGGATATCATGCTACGGTCAAACCACTACGGTCACATCGGAAGCAACAACGACGGAAGCCAGATACACCAAAAATCCTCTCTCACATTGGCCGAGACGATACCTTCGCAATCGCAACCGTCGTCTCAATCCAATTCGCAACCCCAGTCACGATCTCAGTCGCAATCGCGGCTACTCTTGTCCAGGCCAGAGAATCAAGATGTTCTCACCCGCACGCCTTCACCAACTTTTCCATCTCTGACTGGCGAAGTCCCCGACTTCACTCCAGATGCGTCTATGCTTCTTGCTGGTATGCGAGGTGCTGGAAAGTCGACGCTGGCTATCATGGCATCGTCAGCCATGGATCGCAAAGTGATAGACCTCGAGACCGCCTTTCAACGAGCTTTGGGTCTCTCCAGCGCTGCTTATAAAGCCGAGCATGGGTCTGGTGAGTGCTATAAGATGCAAGCCAAGGTATTGCAGAGCGCATTAGAGCGCAATCGCACTGGCTCTATCCTCGTCTGCTCCTGGATGGAGAGCCGAGTTCAGAGCCTCCTGCGAGAGTTTTCAGCGACGAACCCAGTTATACACATTGTACGCGACGCCGATGCTATTCAGAATCATCTCAGGTTCCCCGACAAGAATAAGATCCACAATCTTCTTAACGGTAGCAGCGCCATCTTTCGATCATGCACCAACTTTGAGTTCTTCAACGTCTCAGAGAAGCCAGTCAAGTCGTCTCTAACCCGAATTTCTCTAACCCAAAGGACTCCTGCTCCATACCTGACCTTGAAGCATGCCGAGAGGCACTTTCTCAAATTCCTGTCTCTGATATATCCGGCTGGGACAATCCCGTTCATGGACTCAGCCTTCCCCTTAGCAAAGATTCCAGCTGAGGAGCGACGATTCACCTACGCTACATCCATCCCCTTATCTGACGTGTTGGATGAACGTGTCGATGTGGAAGAGCATATCACTGGCGCCGATGTGGTTCAGGTTGTTGTGCATGACCTGGCCGAGCACGCAGATGCAGGTACTTTGACAACCGAGACAAGCGGAAAGCTACTGGACGATATCACAAAAGGTATTGGAGTCGCCAGAAGAAGTACCATTCTTCCCATAATACTCCATCTTTTCCTCCCGCACACAGCGAGCGAGGAAGTTCTCCGCGTCTACCTGGACCTCATTCACCATACTGTACGACTCGCCCCAGAGATGATGACGGTTGACCTTAGGCTAGAGGACTCTCACATCTCCCGGATATTGGCTGTACGCAAAAGGACCAAGATTATAGGCAATTGCTTCATATCCACAAACCCTCCGCCGTGGGAGTCGCCAATGTGGATGTCTTGGTACAAGAAAGCCAATGCGCTGGGCTGTCATATAGCAAGGTTGATCCGCCCAGCTTCGACAGTCGATGACAATTTTCGTATCAATCACTTGAGGACAGCGGTCGCCGCTCTAGGAGAACCTAAGATACCTTTGGTCGCCTACAACTCTGGACCATTGGGCTGCAATTCAGCAGCATTCAATCGAATACTTACCGTCGTTCGTCCTGAATCCCTGGAACGACTGAATCAAAGGCCACCGATCACACCCTGTATTACCGCACGAGGTGCGACAACAGCTCTCTTCGCGTCGTTCATATGCGAGCAAATGAAGCTATTCGTCGTTGGCGCCAACGTGAGTTACAGCTTATCTCCAGCGATGCACATATCCGCGTTAAAAGCCTGTGGAGTTCCGCATACCTATGAACCGGTGTCTTGTTCTTCCCTACGAGGGATACGACCTTTGATCGAGGATTTCAACTTTGGAGGCGCCTCGATTGGCCTTCCCTTCAAGGTCGAGGTCATTACTCTCACCCACTCACTGAGCAACCATGCACGAGCGATTGGGGCCGTCAATACTCTCATACCCATCCGTTCGCTGAACGAGGACGGCTCGATTCCCACAGGAGCTGCCTTTTTCGCAAGTGTCAATCGATCTGGCCCGATCAAGGCCCTGTATGGGGAGAACACCGACTGGATCGGGATCCGAGCATGCATACGTCGTGGCCTATCTCCCGCAAATGCCGTTGTCTCGAGCACCTGTGGCCTCGTCGTCGGAGCGGGTGGAATGGCACGAGCCACAGTCTACGCTATGCTACAGGTGGGCATAAAAAATATTGTCATCTATAATCGCACAGTCCAGAACGCCGAGAAGTTGGCGTCGCACTTTACCCAGCTTCTTCAGCGGAAGGACTTGAAGCTGCTTAGCGCGGGTTGCGAGACTGCTCGGTTCCACATCATTCAGTCTTTGGAGGATGCTTGGCCATCGGAGTTCCGTCTACCTACAGTAATTACGTCGTGCATCCCAACGCATCGTATTGGAAATGTGCCTGCACCGGAGCTGATTCTCCCGGAAGAGTGGTTGGGAAGCCGAACAGGAGGTGTCGCCATCGAACTTGGATACAAGACGCTGGACACACCGTTCCTGGCACAGTTCAGAAAGGATCCGGCTCGGAGATGGGTGAGCATGGATGGACTTGATATGCTGCCTGAGCAGGGCTTTGCGCAGTTTGAGTTGTTTACGGGCCGTCGTGCTCCGAGGAGGATCATGAGGCGGGAGGTCTTTCAGTCGTATCCTGATGAAGAAGGAAAGTCGAATTTTGAAGAGTTGCAACCGCGACTACAGTCACTTGATGAACAAGAGGCATGATAATGAAAAATAGTATCATCTACAGGTGAGCTGCTCAAAGAGCATTGAAACAATGGATATCTAGGCGTTCCGACACGACACCGTCGTTCAATTGGGGTGGGGCCAATATGTTGTTGTGCCGTCAGGATCTTGATGGAACTAGTTCAGTTGGCCAACAGTTAATGTTAGTAATCGACAAGTACTTGGGTCTATCGAAGTCGTGCATATTCAAAGAAGCGGTTAACCAGGCGGTGTCGATTTGCTGATGAGTTGTTCTTAAATTAACGGATTCTTTTGAACTCATGATCCCTATATATGGACCATGTATCATTCGTGACAGTATATCCTTTATTACACAGACCTTGGAGTCAGGATCAACCAAAACTGCCAAGACAGTATTTTGGCTCTATCTTGGATATTCTCTTTGCTATCTTTGTGTTTTTCGTTGCTCGATATGTCGAAGAATACCGGAGCGGTTTTGCGAAGACCAGTTCTGCACTTTGCGCAGAACTGATGTCGATGATCCCATCAGGCTCCCACCAAAAGATGCAGTTTTAGTCATTTTCCGGGGTATACAGGGCTTGTATGACAAGCAAATCGTTGAGAACTCGATATGGAAGATTACCCTCTACCTATCATCTCCTTGCAACTTGTCAGTTCTACTACTTCCTCACGCCCAGAAGATGAGAGTGAGCAAGTCTTATCACGTCTAGAGTCTGACTATACCATAGAACATAACCTAGAGACCGCTAGTAAGTCTGGGTTAAGTACCATCGACGAACAGTGCTCAGATGCAGGGTATTCTAATAACGAGGATATCTCGATACATCGTCAAGGTGTGAGTGATCAAGCTGATAATAGATATCTCTGCATTTTACGACAATCTTTCAATAGGGATATAGGTTCCTGTTCAGAAACCGAAACCACGGCAGACCAGGTATCTGTTTTCTCTGAGGCGCTAGAGGATAGGGGTGTTACTCGCAGTACCTTTCTTGCTGATCACGAGGCTTCAGAAGTTGACATAATTGAAGCCGATGAATCCATGTCTAATATGACGAATGAGACGGATAACTCTTTGTATTTGAGTGCTAGCTTAGAGCCGCGGGTACCTCATCGCAGAAGTCACGGGTCCATTATCCCATTCACGAGTATCAGGCAGATGTTACAGTTCTCAATAATGGGGCGTTTATGTCTACCAGCCAACCTAAATGTGATGTTCCTCTAATGTCACGTCTGGGTGACTTGACTAATCTTGAGGATTTTGAATTCGAATTCGATTATATGAATCCTTTGGCCAGACAAAGCTTCCAAGGGCGGCTTCGTAATACATTGTTGGGAGCTTGGCGTTGTTTGTGGGGCTGTAATTAACTGCGACGTGTGTTGTTTATTTGTATCTATCGATCTAGATCACAGGATGGATGCTTGTGTCAAAGGAGGCCATTTTTTGAAAGTTCTGCTGAGTTTCTGTTTGTTTTAAATGAGATGAATATTATGCTCAAGTGTCTTGGTTGGAAGATGAGTTAATTAGGTACGTCGATGAGCTCGGACGAGAGGAAGCCTGAGACGACGCTTTGACTGTTCTCGACTTTGCCAAGGCGGGAACCAAAATAACTGGCCACCGGCTCGGACATCACTGGCTTCTCAACATGGCAAAAGAGACTGGCTGAGTCGGGCGAAGTCTTGGAGGCAGAAGTGATGCACCGTGAGCAGGGATATTCAACGTCAATCCGGGTTGAGGCACTGCAAGAAAACTGGAAAGTTTCATCATCATCAATTCCAAGAGGTGGACTCTTATTAATTATGATGACTCTCGTGGCGAATATGGAGTAATGCGCCACTGGTACCACAGTGAGGCGCAGGCCGCGAATTATACACTAGTCCAGACTAGTCTGATATGTACTCCGTACTGTACATATGTACGGAATACTCCGTAGTATTATGCAAGTGCCCCTGGTTCATGTCCCTCAGCATCAGAGGGGGGCACGTGTATGCTGATGAATCTGCCGTGCCTTCCAGGCAAGAGTATGTACAGAGCATGACTAGTTATTAATGGTGTAGTATTCTAGATTTGTATCGCCACCGTTCCTTGTTACGGAGGACCGTTCCCACAAGTGAAGTAACCAACAAAATCAGGTTCTGAAGACATCGACTTTGATTCGGCTCACTTGTAGCAACCGGTTTTCCGTACTTGTGGCTCCTCTGGCGTTCTAGACCTTTGGGCCTTGGAAGCTGCGCCACTAGTTGAGGATCTGATTGGCTAGTCTCTCCGTCAGCGGATCGGCTCTGGTGGGAAATCGTTAATGTGGCGCCATTCTAGACCCCCCCCCCCAAGATTTCGCAGTTCGTCCACGGGTTCTTTATCAGAACAGAGCTGCTTGTCTACTCTCCCTTCCTACGGAATCATCTTCATCATGACGGGAAATCGATCTACCCGTTAACATTACCTGGAGTATCAACATGGACGCCAAACCACGACCGAGGCAGGTCGTGCCTTGTAAGAATGTTTCCGAGGTCGTCCGCGAGAGGGAGATGTTTAGGTGAGAACCATCCACGGATGCCTCCCGTCCCCCCCGTTTTACGC
>JADDON010000328.1:0-25127 GCA_017140175.1 Fusarium staphyleae
GGGTGTGGGGGGGAGTGCCCCGTAGGAATGAGATTGAGGTTGGATGGGCGGACGAGGTCGGCGGCAGAACCGGGGTTCTCTTGCAGCCTCTCGTGTGCAAGCGGGTTTGGCGCCTTCAGCTCGGTGGCCAGCCAGGGACGATGTCGTCGACAGCCAAGGCCAAGCCGTGTTGCTGGAGACGTTGTGGGTGGAGATGTCGGGCCGGAGGGTCGGAGGGCCAGCGACGACACGCTTCGTGTCGTTCGTAGACCTGGTACTTGTAGCTCGGTGACGTCGGCGGCCGATGCCATCAAAAGAGCACACCGCACAGCCAAGCGCGCACCCTCAGGAATATGATCCTCTCACACACAATGGAATGAGATAGGAGTGCGCGCGGCGGGTAGAGGGTCGAGAAAACGAAGAAAAAGCGTCAAGTTCGACAGAGAAGAGAGCCAGCTGGCCGACATGCTCTTTATGAATCTCGATGAGCATGGCCAGGTCTGAGGGCATAGACAGCGGTATCGTGCGTGCCCAGGGAGGCGCAAGGTGTCAGCAACTTCAGCAACTTTGTGTCCGTAAATTGGCCCTCTGGCCCTCTGGCCCTGGTCCCTTGACCTGGTCCCTTGGTCCTTAGACGAATCGAACCAATTCCCGAGTCAAATCGAGCCGCCCGTCATGCTTGGTTTCTTGCCTGCTCGCTGGCCAGGTTCGCCCGACTGCCTGCCCGCCGAGGCCCTTGCCCGGAATAGCAAGGTGAGACGTGGAGGCGCGGACACGGACACGATCGAGGGTACTCGGCTGTACAGTGTGTGGGACGATGGCGCAAGCGGCGAGTCGACCGGGCTGGGGCACTGGGGTGGAAAGCGTGGGCTGGGATGGGGGACAGCTTGGGCAAGGGTTTTGAAGTGGTACATGACGAGCGAGCGAGAGGGCATCACCCATGACCCGACTGCGCAGTGGTCCGTGTGCTTCTATGTACATATGTATGGCTCGTGGGTCAAGAGTGGGATCACCACCCAGTAAGGAATAGTGCTCTCTGACTGCTTCTGCAAGGATTCAGTTGTGACACTGGGACGTGCTGCGATTGGGATCCGTGTCAGCGTCCAGGTGTTGTGCGACTTGTGGTGACGAGTTTGGACCACCAGATGTTCGTTACTACTTGTTCAGGGTCGCATAGGTTCTACTCCTCCGCTGGGAAGCGTCAATCGGTGTCGACTTACGAACTGTCATCAGGAAAAGTGTCGTACTGATGGAGACGGTGGAGCGCTGAGATGGCGATAGTGTGGCCTTGTCCGCGATGGTGATAGTGGATGGACCGTGAAGAACGGCCAAGATTGATTACGGTGGAGTTTTTGGACTGTACTTCGTACAAAGCGAGAAAGAGCAACCGCAGCACAGCGCAACCAAACGCGTATAGAGTACTTCCTGCCTTCCGTCGTCTATCACGTACGCAGCACATTCTCCCTGGTTTTGCCTACCTTGAGAAGGAAACAGCGACGGGTAGACGGATATCGGTGTTTCCATCGGGTATGCTTGAGTTGAATCAATGGGAGAATCCGGATTCGCTGGCCATGCTGACTGGTCAACTTGGATATGTCAAACAGCCACAACGTTGTCTACACCACGTTGCAGCCACTCGAAACCCGAGTCTCGAGTCAAGCCAACAGGACAGAGCCGCTCGCTGAAGGACCGCCCAATGGCGAGGGAGCGAAGGCCCATCATGATAGCGACGACTTGCCTAAAGATCCATCCCCCGCTGCTACTCGGCCCTTAACAGCCTTGCGCCTCCGCGATAGCCGGACAACGGGTACCTCTTGGAGACCTGCGTGACATGGATCTTTGCGAGCAAGCTATGCCTGGAATGTACCTGATACGGCAGTATTGACATCTCGCCCTAGTGACCGTTGGCTGGGGATATCGGGTTCGGGCTGTGGGCAGGTAAAGCAAGTCAACCGTATGCGCGAGAGGGTAGGCTGCTATTCTTGAGAGACTCTAACTTTGGAAACAGGTCCTGGACTAGACTCGAGACTGATGAAGAAAGATAAAGCAACAAGATCTCAAGTACATCCTCGTTGTGAACGGAGCATCTTCGGGGCGATCTATCACTCATCAACCACATGCAGTACATAAGCGCTCGGTACCTGTTCGGAATCTCGCTGTGCCCTTAAGGTACTGTATGTACTCCGCACTAGTACCCCATCGTTAAAGCAGCTACCACCGGACCGGGTTAGATAGTTGATTCGGTGCTGATCAGGTCTGTATCGAGCGGGTAGTTAATGCAGCATGTAAATTGCTGTCATTACCATGCAAGGCTCGGTGCGCCTTGCTGCACAACACACAGCTAGAGATGCTCCTTCTGTCTCAGACAATGCTACACAACAGCTGGAGTCCCAAACCAGTCCACACTGGTTTCTATCGATAACACCAGACGCTTACATTATGGTTACAAGATCCCTCTTTTTATCTCGAATTCAAGGACCGTAAAGGTGACCCGACCCTGTACCTAGGCAAAAACAGCAACACAATGAGAAACAAGGTCATGAGTCCCGCCGTGTCCAAGGATTGATTAGATCAGATTCGGGTTCTGCACCGTGCGTCAGCGCCATGCAAGGTTCAGTCGTCCAATTACAGTACTTCTACGATTCCCGTCTGCGTGCCGTCGATATGCTACCCTTGATTTCTGCTTTTCTTTGCCGCATCGATCTCGTTGTTTTTCTTCACGAACAATTGCTGACTCCACTTCACCGCAGGTAACTACATACATCATGTCTAAGCCACATGGTCGCGCCGTCCACGCGACCGCTTCCTGACGGGTCCAGACTGTCAGAAACCCATGATCCAACGCCCCGGCCCGTTCGTCCACCATAAGACACAGTACTGGTCTACATCTGAGGGGAGCAGGGACCGATGCCGCCTATATTATCCGATATCCTCGAACGTTGCTCTGAGACGAATTGCCAGAGCATGCGCTCGGGAAAGGATGGCGATCTTGAGGATCTTCCTAGTCCCTGCAAATCATTATTCTCTGGAGTGGTGCTCCGTGTCCAAATTAAGCTCCCGATGGTGTTACAACACGTACTCTACACCAATACAATGGCTGATACAGGGTGGGTATAGTAGTTCGGCTGAGTAGTCTTGGCGAATGTGGTATTATTTGCTGATAATATTTGTGCATAGCCCTTTGGATTCGGACGGAGTAGGTGATTACGAAACAACTCTCCTGCTCGTGGGATCGCCCTGCTTAGTATCCGTAGAGTGTTAGCCAAATGAAGCCATGCCTCCAGCCCGTCATTATTGAATTGCCTTTTCTTTCTGGCTGCACTCCTAGCACCTTCACCATACGGGTTTGCGACTGAGACCTTGCTCGTCATAGGCTACGAGGTTCGTCCTGAATTGTGCAGGCGCTATAAGTGAGACGTCCCCTTGATCCATTGGCATCACCAAACACCTGGGATCAAGAGGCCATGTCCGTCCGGTGTGTGTGCACCGCGGTTAGTTATGGTCAGGCTTTGCTGGGCATGTTCTGACAGTACGGAAACGCCCCGGAGCGCAGGAGGCTTGCGTCGTTAGGTAGCTATGTACTGGCATGAACTTCCAGCACTCTGGTCTTGCAGGAGTCGCACTACTACGTTAGGTAGTTATTTCCCCAAACTTCCCCCGCGGCATCAGCACAGATCTCAAGGTAACGACGCGGGCGAGCGGGTGCTGGTAGGACTGCTGTGTGGGGATATAGACATGCCTCGCAAGACAATACCGACAACTATCAAGGAGCGTCCAATCCAAGGTTATTACTGACAGCGTGTAGTTCTTGCTCAGCTCATTTTTCCAGTCGTTTCAGCGTCGTCCTCGGCCGCACGACTACGAAGCGAATGTAGCCCTCTCGGCTTAGACTGCTTCATAATAGCTAACTAGGAGCCTGGAATTCTCTCCGTCCAACTGTCGCTCAGTACCAGTTAACGCAGGGTGTCTCTTGCTGAGCACGCCCCCTCCCAACCGTGCTCCGGTGTACATACAACTGAGCAGGTCAGGCCATAGCTCGCGCGTTGCGAGGCCCCGACTTCTGCCGCTGCATCTGCATCGATGCATCGCATACAATAGGCAATAGGCAATACGGAGTAGGCAATAGGCAGATAGATGCATGGCAGTGCGACAATGCTGTGTTGGCAAGACGCTGGCTGCTGGCTGACTTGTTCTCCATTGGGCTCAAGCCTCCCAGAGACCATAGCTTTCATGCAAGTTTGTACTCTCGCTGGTTGGTTGATATTGATGACCCAATGTCATTGACACAGCCAGTGGGGGCTACGAATCGCGATCTCTGGACTCTCCACCATCTCCACTCATGAAAGTTCGTGCAAATGGTAGCAATTGCGCTGCCTCCCCGCTTCCCTAGACCGTCTCCCCAGCCGGAGAAACCCAAAAAGGTTGAGGGTCCTACGGAGTAACGTTAGTTAGTAACAGGATGTGACAACCTCCTAGCTCCGCGGTTCGGCCGCTAGATGGGCGTTTCATTGGGCGCCCGGCGAAAAGCAAGAGCCGCACGTCCATCAGCGATCAGAATAGGTGTACGGTGTACGTACCCAAAAACCCAGGACCTTCGACAATGAATGCAGTGTCACAGAAGCCACGCAGGTACCAGCATGACTTGGTCATCAACTGGCCAGAAGGTCTCACTCGATATCGGCCATGCCCCGCGCGCGCACGCAGAAGCCCTCGCGCAAAGCTTCCATGTCCACGAGGCTCACGCAGGGTCCCTCCATACGCTCGCGCCGCTGTGAACCACTCTCCCGCGGCACGGTGAGAACAAAAGCAGGGGTACCACTTAGCTCACGCGGTGTTGTCTTGAGATTCCTGATTCATGGCGAGAGAATACGACACTGAAGATCCGACGCATCGTGAATACTACGTATGTTCATGATGTAGCTGCTCAGGGCCTGAGGTGCTAGCCTGGGTAGAGACGATGCTCCGCTGTCGCTTGTCGCTTGTCGCTTGAGTTTGCACTTCGTGCCTCTATTTTTACAACAAGCACACCCCCGGGCGTTTAAAGTACGTAGTACTGTACCTGACGCTCTCCAGAACAGAAAGCTCGGAAAGGAAGAAACCCCCGTTTCCAAATTTGCTACTCCGTACAAGTTCCTCAGACCGTCTTTGACTGCTTTTCGGCTGCGCAGCTTCGGCTGGCCGTTTGTCAGTCACCCATCATGGCGAATTGTCAGACCAGGAGGTCAGCCTCATCATCAGTCACTTGTCCGGCGGCACCCTCTTCTTGGACCCTGGTCAATGGCACACAGAGACAGGCACACATAACACCGATGCATTACACGCATAACTAACAAACTACAGAGTGCCAAAACGGGAAATCCATATGAAGGCGCGGACTGGGCCGTCTGCTAGGGTTCCATCTCGCACTGTCTCGCAGGTCACTCGAAAATGGACCGGAAGCCTTGCCTAGATTGTCTAAGACTCTAGACTTCACATTGGGGCCCCATCCCCTCGTCCCACCATCCCGCGTCCTCGCGGTAGAACATGACTGGCTGATGAAGATGGAGCAGAAATCCCCCCAAATAAGGATTCGGATTCCTCAGGCCTCACACCCCGACCTTGGCCCCCATCAGATTCCATCAGCCTTTCTAGAAGCCTGCGCCCTTGCATCCTGTATTGGGGGAGCTTGGGCCAAGCTGTCAAGGAGCTCTTCTCTGCTTTTTATGCAGAAAAAGATACGTAGCTCCTACAAAGCTGCAGCTCACGAGCTCCCTTGGCTGTGTGTGGTGTTGCAACTCTCACCAGCCATCGACAATGCCTTGCTGTACGGACGAGACTACTGCGGGCGTTATGGAAAACCGTTGTGGAAAACTTCACCAGACCCCGTGATTGCATGACTCCGTTTTCTCGGCAATTGTATCTCGTTATTCTCCACGGCTGAAGCCAATTTGAACGATGTGGCTTACATTGGACCCCGGTTATTGATCTGCCCGGGCGAAGAGATATGTAAGTAAGTACGAAGTCTTGAGCAACCCCAGACAAACCAACTAGGTATATGGAGTACTATTTCATGACAACTCCCTGATGGATCATCATCTGTTGGCCGGTTACCGTCACCGACTTATTACAGTATTGATGAACTAGCTTCTGCTAATAATTGCAAACACCGAAGTCAAGCCCGATCCTACTTAGTCATTGGGACCATCTGCACCTTGACCTGTTCGATGGCGCTTCTGTCTAGCCGCATCTGCTTCGATCCTTGGCCAATCTCGCCAGGCCAACGCAAGCACGAGGGGGAGGGGCACTCGGTCGGTTCGGTCATTCAGCGCGTCGGGCTAAAGGTCCTCTTCAATTTCCACCATAATTATTTCATGACCGCTAAGGCTCGGGGCAGATCGAATCGAGTGCCAGAGGATGGAGGAAGAAGCGCCGTCTCAGCCAAGCTTAGAGCCGCGTGTGCGTTGGCCACGACCCCAAATACAGGCGGTTGCAGAAGCTATTGAGGAAGTGTCAAGCCACTGTATCTCGGTGGTCGCTGCCATGTCGCTCGGCATCTCATGGCCAGCCACGGTTTTTGATGGTCGAAGGTGAATAGGCATCCCTGTGTGCTGGAGATGAAGAGAGACATTGCAGCATGAACAGGAGCGACAGGGCTCTCTGCTTCACGACCGCAAGAGGCAAGTCGAATGCGTCCTTCGGGCCTTTCTCGCTGATTGGCCATAGTGGAGAAGCTGATGTGGGATTGGGGCGTCTACTGGCCGGCCAACCCCCACGCTGACTAGGCCTGATTGCAAAATCAAAACTCGCCCATATCTTTCCCAGGCAGAAAATTTTTCCACTTGTAACCACACACAATTACAAGTTGGGGTCGACGTCCACCACCGTCTCTCCTGGGCGCCACGAGATGTTCATCCATCCATGGTCGCTGATCGCCGACAAGCTGCTGCAACCCTCAAAGCCCGGCCAAGTATGATTCTGGGTCGATTCTCATGGACCACAGCTGTTGCCGCACGACCGCGACGAATGAAGGCAACCCAGAAAGACGACCTCTGGCAAGGGCTGGAAGTGATCATCAGCCTGAAACCGCACATGTCTTCATTCTCGCCATGAGCTTGCCGGCTCATCAGCGTCAGTGACGGGCACGCCGAGGATGGCGTGTTTCCTTACTACTTGATACTACAGCTGACATTCGCTGGCGCAAGTGAGCTTACCACGCTGCAGGAGCCTCGGGACGCTTTAGGCCATCAAGACATGCTATACAGAACATTAACATGATGGAATGGAAACAAGGCATCCATCGCAACCAAACACTACTAACCCGTCCCTCGCGCGACAGTAACTCGACAATAGACCATTTGCCAGCAACTACGTTGGGACCTTCTCAACGTAGAATCGACATCCAGTGCTTGCTCTCCATGGGCCTGGATGTTTTCGCTCTGGCATAGATTAATTGAACTCGTTGCTGGGCACCCGGCTTTGAGAATGTCGTCTTGACTTCTTGGACAAGCCGGGAATCAGCTGTAGGCACATTTGTTTTTTCTGAAGAGTTGTTTCGTAGACTGTATAAATGAGTGCTGATACCCAATTGCTATCGCAAGTATCTCGCCGTGAGGACGTGACCCAACACTAGACCCAGCCGGCAGTTGACACAACATTAGCTTTCGTGGGGTCAAGGCTGCCGCTCTAGCTTGGCATGACAAGATATGCGTGGATGGATGGTGACCGTTGTTCCCGTCATGGCTTCTTCTCAAAGTTAGCAGCAAGCTCACCCGTCCCGTTGCACAACGAAGCCGACGATCAACGATCGGCGGTGGACTCCGAAGCCGTACCAAAAACCGGGCGGCCGGCGTCGCCGAATCGCGTTGGCGGGAACAGATGCCGAAGAGAGCTTGATTGCTTACGTCCACAAACACGATGCGCACAGGTGAAGAATGGAAAGACGGGCGTTGGATCAGGCTGAGGATGGCTTAGGGCTGGTGCCGTCTGGACATGTTTCGGGACTCATCACAAGATGCGAGCAGCGAGGTCTGCTGGCCATGCTAGCCATGCCACGGTGAACCATAGCTAACGGATGCCAGATGGGAACGTGAACAGGGACCATGTGGCTCTCGAGGTAACGTACCCTGACGGGACTTTTCCACCGGGAATTTATCTTGAGCCAAGGTCTAACAAGCATCCTCCAACTTGAGCTAGAGGACCGTTGCTCAGCAAAGAGGAAATGATCTGTTTCCGAGGCGGTTCCCGTGGACCAGGCTGCGACGCCTTGGATGGCTGGTTGGGGAATTGAGTGGTCGATCGCCCCGATGGAAGAGAGATGATGATAATCAGATTGATGAATGCCGTGATGACTGCCTTGTTGTCCTCGCGGAGTTGCCTAATTCGACAATGGGCACGGCGTCAAGTTTTGCTGTCAATATTGAGGAAATCCTTCGTAAACTGTTAACGTTAGTATGTATCGAGACAAGGGCACTCCAAGCTTGGCCGGGCGATGGTGTGCTCAAGCCTCCCGGCAATGAACCTCGGGCGTTGTGGCAGAGGTGGCGGGGTTAGCGGGCCGAGTGTCGTTTAATCCAGCCTCGTGCGTGTTTGTACCAGAGCTCCCACCAGGACAACGGGTAACTATCTACAGCCACGAGGCTGTGAATCGGCCGAACACCACCATTCGTTGAGAGGCATTGCAGAGGACGGTTTTGTGAGACGTAGAGCGTGTCAATTACATATCGACATCATGGCAGACAACAGGTGAATCCTTATAGCTGATGTTCACGGGATTGAGACTGGAGGAGTATCGCTTGCTAATCTCAAGCATGGCAACAGCCGTATCAACGTCGTCTTCATCGGCGCAGGCGCTGTTGGTTGCTTCTACGCCTCCCGCCTCCATCATGTAACGCGCCCTCACTCCTGACAAGCCTCACTCACTAACATCATGATAGCCATCTCACAACATTCACGTGTCTCTCGTAGCCCGCTCCAACTACGCCGCCATCCAAAAGAACGGTGTCAAACTGCTGACCCGGACCTTTGGTGACTACACCTTCTCTCCAGATGCGGCCTTCCCCTCTGTTGATTCCGCTGCCTCGGACAGTTCATCAGGTGCTAAGCGCGACTGGCACTATATCTTCGTGACCACAAAGGCCCTTCCAGATGTCAGCGATGACTCATCCACCATTGCGCCTCTCGTCGGGCCCAAGTCG
This sequence comes from Fusarium staphyleae, assembly GCA_017140175.1. Lineage (NCBI taxonomy): Eukaryota > Fungi > Ascomycota > Sordariomycetes > Hypocreales > Nectriaceae > Fusarium > Fusarium staphyleae. Next base: position 9,153 of record JADDON010000328.1, read on the forward strand.
TGTATCGTCCTCATCCAGAACGGTGTTGGGGTAGAGGAGCCGTTCCGCAAGCGTTTCCCCGACACCCCCATCGTCAGCGCCGTCACCGTCGTGAGCGCGGAGCAGACCTCCCCAGGGACCATCCGCCAGAACCGCTGGACGCGTATCAGCATCGGTCCTTACACCGACGGCCTTGGAAAGGGGAGCGACGTCCGTCGCGGAGAAGAGTGCACCGAGGCCCTACGCCGCTGGTGGACTGATCTGGGTGGCATTCGCGACGTGGAGCCGCACGACGAGGTCGGTCTTCAGACGGTCCGGTGGCACAAGCTGTGTATCAACGCAGCCATGAATCCCTCGGCGGTGCTCTCAGGCGGCAGGGGGAACGCCGACATGGTGGCGGACGATGAGCTGCGACGACACCTGCTCGGTGTCATGCACGAGATCCGCGACGCGGTCCCCAGGATTCTAGGCCGGCCGTTCCCAGAAAGCATGGCTGCGCCGGAAAAGATTGTCGAGAGCACGGCGCGCAACAAGGGCGCGAGGCCGAGCATGCTGCTCGACTGGGAGGCCGGCAAGCCTTTGGAGCTTGAGGTGATACTGGGAAACCCCGTGAGGATCGCGAGGGAGAGGGGCGTAGAGATGCCGAGGTTGCAAAGCCTGTATGCGCTGCTGAGGTCGGCGCAGGGAATGAGGAGGGAGGTCAAGGGGAAGCTGTAAGCGATATTGGGCATCGGCGAGATGTGTATATGTGTACAAGAACGTGAGAAGCTGGCGATCTCCTGCTCGGTTTGCTTATTGACGAATAGTTTATTTAGCTAAGAGGAGACAATAAGGACAGCAACTACTGTTGTTATACTTCATCTCTGATCGACTCCAGCAGGCTCTTCTTATTGATCCGCCGGACCGCTCCATGAGAATACTCTGGAAGTATATAGGTTGGCATTGTGAGAGCGATCTAGATGCATTAAGTTAGATCCAGAGCAATGGCATCTAGGTTCACTTACGGAACCAAGCTTCGATGCCGACTCCGCAGTGACTAACACGACAGCAGCTCATAAGAAAACGCTCCGACAAGATGACCCCATGATATCGATCGTCTTTCTGTTGGAAACGTAACACTATCATCTAGAACTCGCTCGACGGCTGTTCCGAGACTGCCTCGTCTTAGGTTTGTAATGCATGACTACAGATCATGGAAGTAGTGCCCGCAAGTCTTCAAGAGCCATGAAGTTGTCTCTGACTTACAATCATACCTGCACGTCTTCAGCGAGCCTAACCAGCAGGTCTTATTAAGACCTCGAATGTTGTAACTGGGAAGCCAGGGCTTTCGGTAGCACATAGGTGACACATTTCACTTGTCCCATTCAAACTATGACTATGTATGGCACCACTGATATTTGGTCAGTTGAATTACGGAGTGAGGCATGAACAGACTTGATACTTGCCATTATACTAGCAGTATAGCAGTGCCATCATTATACTTGGCTTGCACCGCTTTTACTCCATACAAGTCCCCTTTATAAGAGATATTTTAACCATATGATCATAGTTGAGGTGATACAACAGGACTACACCACAAGATCAAGAGCAGCTCGCTCATAAAATGATGAGATACTTAGGCTCGGCTATCTCGAATGATCAGCGTCGATTGAAGCGTTCTGCTAACTGTCCAGTTGTACTGGCTTGATCTAACTTAGCAGTCATCGAAGCTAACACCAAGCCCATGGGGATTCCTAAACGAGAATGCATCAGGGGGGGGCTTTGTCGTGTTGGATCTGAAAGCAAGGTATTAAGCTTCTCGACCTATCTATCTTGTTGATGTTTACCAGACCGAGCTGCACCAACCTCGAACACGAGTCCTCCTACAAAGGAACTATTGGATTGGTCAAGTCATATGGTTCCTCCATGCCAAGTACTTGTCTCTATCTTTTCTATCGGGCATGACATCTTGGAGTTTACAACTTCAAGATGGCGACATGTTGTTGGAAGGCGATTTTACAACACCTGTCTAGACTATCATACCGAGCTATATTTGTATTTGTTCGAGCATGGCGGTGTCCCTTCGTTTTGTGTCATGATATGTCCGGTTACCCCAACCTCAACGAAGTTATCCAAATTAGGTATTGACATACTTTCAGGGCGTATCGTAGCTTATCAACACTTTGGACAAGTCTAACCTTTACCCAGTAACTGTAGAGGATGTGTCATCAGTCTGCCACGAAACGACCGTACATGGAGGTTCAGCATGCGTGACATGCTAACTAGCGTCAGATAATGTAGTACGTAGTAACATGATTCAATAATAGAAATGTGCTTGGTTTTTTTAATTTCTCCCAAAGGCATCGGTTCTATGTCCTTCTGGAGATCATCTCGATTTAGGCCTTTACTTTACGCATGCCTGCATGTTTCTCGCCAATCGTCTTGTTAACTTAGGGTTTTGATCGAAAGGTTTCACTTGCACGGGTATAAGTTAGCTCACTGGCGGTTTTTGAGGTTTCCGAGGCCCAAGGTCAGCTGTTTCCAGGCTCATCGTCGCCTGGATTCTCTGTATAATATGTCTAACTTGGATCTACGACAAAGTCACACAAGGCCGCAATGAGACAGTTGGTAGGCGCCAGGCAGAGGCTTTGAGCTCCATAACGAGTGCTGCCGTTCATAAAGCCCTAGCCATGGTTAGTGCCTCGGAAGATGCGGCAGATAGATCCGGCCTAAAGGTTTTGGGCCAGGATGTGGATTGCTCTGTTCTGCACCTGTTTCAACATTCTAGAGGCGACAACATAGCCCTGGCATAACATCCCGAGTTGAAGGGATATAGCAGACGAGAGGCAAGGCCTCTTTGTGGCCGGTACTTGATTTCAACGTCATGGTGTATTGCCAGACCGGGCTGCCGGGTTACACTGTTAGGTTATGCACATACTGGAGGCTGGTGTACCCACTTGTCTCTTGCAGGGATCAACCCCTAACTATCCATCGGTCTAGCTGGGTCTCGAATCTCGTCGAATCTGATATTTGACAGCCCTGTTGTGCCTGCTTGACGATAGCGTGGCAGACCGTTGAGTCTAATCCAGCTATCAAGACTAGGGCAAAGTGAATGAGCACTGTCACGGACGAACAATCGTCCATGGATGTCAAGAGTCTCCTTACAGTCACCGTGGATGGCCCACCTTGAAAACATTTCGAGGTCCCTGTCATGACGGCGCAAACCTCCATATTCTTGTGCTTGTCACTTCAAGACATCCCTTCGTTGGTGCTTTGTAGGCAATACTGGACTCAATTGAGGTCCCTGAAACAGGTACAACACGGAGCACGGGAGGGTGTAAACCTCGTTATCACATGAGGAAAATACTATGCCGCAGCCCGTCCAACCGCGAATCGAGCCCCCTTGACACCAAGGGCTTGGTGACGACTGATGATGGATTGACTTGGATGATGAGCCATGATTATCTGAGCCTCGGAGCAAGGATGCGTGTTTCAGACGCCACATGTGGCTGTACATGAGTGTAGATCTTGGTCAAAGGAGGGGTGATCATCATGGGCCGTACCGGTCAAAGCTATGATTTGCTGATTCGCTTGATTTTCTTGAGATTGTCGACTCCGGAGCAGACAACCCGAGTATATATGATGTCATATCTATACACTGTGGCGCATGTACAGTGCACCACTCCGGATTCTCGACTGTACAATACTCGGTGCTCGATCATGAATTCGAGGACGCAAACAAAACTTCTCTGAAGCAGACATGGCTTCTTTCAGGGCGACGGCGTGGCATCGTAATCTTTTCATCCTGCTTCGTAGGAGAGGAATCTGAAGGCCTTACTAGTCACAGTACGGTACCTTCGCTGCGGGTGCCGATCCAGGACCATTTGCCTCGCCGCTCTCACCTCATGATGGGCGCGATGGCAAGGCTCCACAGAGGCTAGAGAGGCCCTGGGGCCCTGAGCTCAGAAGACTCCTCCGAACCCGCTTCCTCAAAGCTAAGAGCGCGCCTGTGGACTGGGCTAAAAACCTCTGAAGGCTCGAGCAGACCAAGTGGGGATGGGCCGTCTTGATCGCCGATTCAAGACCTGCCCTGTCTGCGTCCTTGAGCGGTCTGACCTACCGGTAATTGTCGTCTCGAGGGTCGTGTCGTGTGAATGTTGTTGGCTTTTGTTTCAAGCCATAACCTAAACAGTCTAGATGCGTGGTGCGACGAGATAGCAGTGAAAATGAGCAGAGAAATCGGGCCATGCGCCTCAAAAGGCTTCGATTCGCGCCAGTCTCGACGACTCGCAACATCAGTGCCGCTTGTAGTTCTCCAAGGCCCTAAGGTGGCGAGTGACAACCCGTGCATCCCTTGGCTTAGTGCGCGAGTTTTTATACCGGCATATCCTAGGTCGGCTTTCCGAGCTGGCTGGATTTTGTTTCGGAAATGGACCCTGAAGAGATTGGCAGGTCAGTTGTTGTGTATCTGAATGAGCATTAAGCATCAAAAGCGAGTTGAGGATAATCTTCAGTGAGCTATTAGTTTCTCTCTCGCTCCGAAAGGGTCATGGCACAATCGCTGGCAGTTGAAGCCGAACTGATGATGCAGAGCCATTGCGTCTTCTGTCCAGGCAGCACTCGGCAAGGACTGAACTCAAGTAACAAGGCTTCAAGAGCCGAGAATGTATCACACACCTTGTAGGCTTTGTTCTTTAGTCGTATCTATGTATTGAGCCTTGGGCCCTGCGTCTTGAGGTCATAGAGTCCCATCATATCCCCACCACAGACAGGACTTCGCTATCGATCTTGAACAAAACGGAAACGGGCATGTCGAAAAGATGCCAACCAGCCGATTCTAGTCTGCGAATGCCCGCTGTCAAGGCCAGCAACCTAACGGCCTTTGAGCTCAAGGGAGCACCGTACATTTGGCGGTAATATGGAGCGAAAGATGGGATTTTGGGCAGTGCTCGATAAGTTGGAGTGAGAGGGGGGAAAGAGATCGACAGAACTAGTAGGACGATGATGAGGGTCATTGGTGGGTTGGGAAGGAAAGTGTCTTCTGCCATTCCCACTTGACCCTCTGGGCATCCGATCATCAAATCAAGGGATCCATCTCTCTTTCTTTCATCCATGGATGTACGTTATGCTTGATGGGTAATGTCCCACACTGTGCATCGCCACCTCCACAAGCACAACCACACTTCCAGTGCACTACAACCTGCTTCATACCAAACCAAAGGCTGCCACGGGCTGGTCAGATTATACCACCTACAATCGAACCAAAGTCGCCTGAGCGCTCAGCGCTTTTCATCACTCGCCCCATACTTTGCAAGCGTCGCCCGTCGATAGCTTCTGGCTCACGTCAAAGGCGCCCCCCTGCTGATCGTGCATCCCCCGGCCTTTGCTTGCCCTTCTCCAAAAAAAAGTCTCCAACGACGACGTCCCGAGTCTCTTCACTGCCGCTGCTTCATACACCTCATCACATCGTCGGGGCCCTCCGCTTCTTTTCACAGTCTCGCTGGGCTAGATGCTACGGGCATGTGCGACGCTATAGGACCGCCCTCACCTCCCGAGTAGTTTCTCTTCCACCCCTCCTTTTCGTCGCCTTTTCGCCGCTTTCCTCGAATTCAAATATCGCGACTTTCAGGTTAGCGAGCAGGCAGGATCGCCATGGACGCGCCCCGTGAGAACGAGGATCAGAACGACGGCCATGACGACGGTCAAACCCAACCGCGAGAACACCAAGTCACGTCTTCTCTCACTCACCCCCCCGCCCAATCTTCTACAGCATCTTCGTCAACGCTCAGAGCCAAAGGCCAAGGTTTGCTGGCAGATCTACACACGAACACCGGCGGCGAAACTCCAACGCGATCAAGCCGGGCCCCCTCTTCTGCAGCTCCGAGCGAGCAGAACAGTGTATCCCACTCAGAAGTTCCCTTCTCTCCCTGGAGTGTGAGTTCAGACAAACAGCTGGGATATCACTCTGCCGCTTCGGATATCTCTGGGGATCGGGTTTTCCCTATCCGATCTGTCATCAGTGTCGATCCCACTTCTAGTAAGATCACCAGTAACGAGTACTTCCCTGCCGTACATGAGAGCGATGGCCGAACAATTCCTGTCCAGCTCCCAGGTGCCTCCCGAGCTGACACGGGGCCAGATCTGAGACGTTCAGATAGCGTCCCTGCATCCTACCACACAAGATTACACAATGATCGCCTCGCCTCCATGCGCCGGAAAAACACAATAAGCGGCCCCATGTCAAGCATTCAGCTGGATGCTGCCCGTCACGGGAGCAGTACTGAGCCACTCCAGCTCGATATTTCTACTTCAGACCACGAGACGGAAGAATCAGGTCCTCTAGGAGACAATCCACCGGGCCAGCCTTCAGCCGGATTGGAGCCCGAGACTCCTTCGGCTGCGTCCGTCGGGCAGTCCAGCGTCGACCACCAACATGTCACCACCCGCTTCACCCATGTCGTAACCGATGATGGCCACGCAGTCATCACTGGTCGGGACGGAGTTTTACAACGATGCGAAGACGAACCGATTCACACACCCGGTGCCGTTCAGAATTTTGGTGTCCTCGTCGCATTGCGCGAGGAGAATGATGGTTGTTTCGTGGCACGATATGTTAGCGAGAATGTCCAAAGAATGTTGGGTTATACACCTCGCCAGCTTTTCCAACTGCGGAACTTTTTGGACATCTTAACAGAAGAGCAACAAGACAACCTTCTTGACCACGTCGATTTCATCCGCGACGAAGACGCCGACCCCGCTGTCAACGGACCCGAAGTGTTCAGCTTGTCGGTCCGGCCTCCTAAGCACAAGAGCGTTAAGCTCTGGTGCGCCATTCATATAAATCCAGCACATCCCGACCTGATCATCTGCGAATTCGAGATGGATGACGATGTCGAATACCCTCTTCGCCCATCTGATGAGATGACACCCGATATTCCGCATGATACACTACAGTCCAACCCTACCTTGGAAGAGATCGAGGATAGCACAGAGGTTCTTAGCAAGCCTCTCAGGATCTTGCGGAGCGCCAGGAAGAGGAGGGGCGAGCAGGGCGCCATGCAAGTTTTTGACATCATGTCCCAGGTTCAAGAGCAACTCTCATCGGCCCCTAATCTGGACAATTTCCTCAAGATCTTGGTCGGCATCGTCAAAGAATTGACAGGGTTTCACCGAGTTATGATTTACCAGTTTGACTCTTCCTTCAACGGCAAGGTGGTGACCGAGCTCGTCGACACGTCTGCGACAAGGGACTTGTACAAAGGTCTTCATTTTCCAGCATCCGATATTCCACGCCAGGCCCGCGATCTTTATAAGCTGAACAAGGTGCGGCTGCTCTATAATCGAGACCAAGATACTTCTCGAATCGTCTGCCGTACCAAGGAAGACCTCGACGTTCCCTTGGATTTGAGCCATTCGTACCTGCGCGCCATGTCCCCCATTCATCTGAAATACCTGAAGAACATGGCCGTGCGGTCGTCCATGTCAATATCTATCAACGCTTTCGACGAGCTATGGGGCCTAATATCATGTCACTCATACGGTAACCAGGGCATGCGAGTATCTTTTCCTATTCGGAAGATGTGCCGATTGGTTGGGGACACAGCTTCGCGCAACATCGAGAGGCTGTCCTATGCTTCACGACTACAAGCTCGAAAGCTAATCAACACTGCGCCCACTGATAAGAACCCTTCAGGCTACATTATCGCTTCTTCAGAGGATCTTTTGAAGCTATTTGACGCCGACTTTGGGCTACTGTCCATCAAAGGCGAGACAAAGATCATGGGTTTGGTTGAGCAGAGTCAAGAGGCGCTTGCTATGCTGGAGTATCTCCGTATGCGTAAGCTCACGTCTGTGCTGGCATCGCAAGATGTCAAAGAGGACTTTCCCGATCTTCGATATCCTCCTGGCTTCCAAGTTCTGGCTGGCTTGCTATATGTGCCTTTGAGTGTTGGTGGCAGTGATTTCATTGTTTTCTTCCGCAAAGGACAGGTCAAAGAAGTCAAGTGGGCTGGCAACCCCTACGAAAAGGTTATCCGAGAGGGTACCGCTAGCTATCTCGAGCCGAGGACAAGTTTCAAGACTTGGAACGAGACTGTGGTAGGAAAATGTCGGGAGTGGAATGAGGAACAGGTAGAGACAGCCGCTGTGCTTTGCCTTGTCTACGGTAAGTTGAATAGCTTGACGTATATTTTTCCGGTACTGTCACTGACATTGCTTAGGGAAATTTATCGAGGTCTGGCGACAGAAAGAGGCGGCACTCCAGAACAGTAAACTCACACGTCTACTTCTCGCCAACTCTGCACATGAGGTTCGAACACCTTTGAATGCCATCATCAACTATCTCGAGATAGCACTTGAGGGGTCGCTCGATCAGGAGACACGGGAGAATCTGGCGAGATCTCACTCGGCTTCGAAGTCCTTGATCTACGTCATCAACGATCTTCTTGATCTGACCCAGGCCGAGGAGGGCCAGAACCTTGTCAAGGATGAGGTGTTTGATCTTAAGAGTTGTATTAGAGAAGCAACTGGTCCTTTCCTGATCGACGCGAAGCGGAAGGGCATTCACTACACAGTCATTCAACATCCCGGGCTGCCACAATTCGTGCACGGTGACGAGCGACGGATCCGTCAGGCAATCTCCAACGTCACAGCAAATGCTGTGTCTCACACGGACAACGGCCATGTAAAAATCGAAGTGTTTGTGTCAGAGGTCAGAGACCGACATGCTGTGGTTGACTTCGTTGTGGAGGATTCAGGTATTGGGATGAGCGCAAACCAACTTGATGCTCTTTTCCGTGATCTGGAACAAGTTAGCACGGAAGAATCCCCCACACCATCCTCACAGATGACCGATGTTCCGCGCGAGATGCGAACTCTGGGACTCGGACTCGCCGTCGTTTCCCGCATTGTTCGGAATATGGATGGCCAGCTTCGTCTCAAGTCAGAGGTTGGTCAAGGCTCGAGATTTGTGGTTCAACTTCCGTTCCTTCTACCTGATGAACCGCCAAATACAAGAGGCGAGGGAGGCGAGAGTGCATCAACTAATGCTCAAACCGTTCACTCCTTGAACAGTGTGGCCTCGGCCCCTGAATCTCTGACAGTTGCACCTGAAGGTGAAATCCTGCTAGTTGATGGTGTCAATGCATTAGGGTCTGCCGAGAAAGACGTTGATCAAGGAAGCTTAGGCAGTCGGCAGAGCATGAGCAGTCGCGCTAGCCATGGAAGTCAACAGAGCGACGCCGACCGCTTGATAGACGCCATACAAACTCCGCTGTCCCTTGGTGAGAAAGAGGGAGTAGAGTTTCCGCTGAGACGGGTACGCTCAATAGGGAGCTCCAGCAAACCCGGTTCTCGTGGGGCCATTAGCCTCGGTGCTCGGTCTACAAGCCCAGTTCCTCCAGTACCCCGAAGTCCGATCTCTACCAGAGGATCTCGCAGTGAACCCGGCCAAGCCGAAGTCAAAGATTCAAAAACCCCCATTCGGGCTGTCAAAGTACCTGATGAGTACAGCGATATGCCTTCGCAGCCACAGCCTAGCGAAACTTCCGGCGTGTTGTTCGAGATTAAAAACGACCACGCCGCTCCCAAAGCCGGCACTGAGAGTGTTACTAGCTCGGCCACATATGCAACGGAGCAGCAACACCTCCAAGTCCTCGTCGCCGAAGACGATCCCATCAACATGAAAATATTGAGGAAACGGCTAGAGAGGCTTGGACATGGCGTTCATCACGCTGTCAATGGCGAGGATTGTGCCACCGTTTACCGTGAGGAATCAACACAGTTTGACGTGGTTCTCATGGACATGCAGGTAAGAACTTGCTGGTCCCATTTCATTTCGTTTATTAATAAGTGTATCAGATGCCTATCGTGGACGGTCTCACGAGTACTAAGATGATCCGGTCAATGGAGACTACAGGGGAGCACCATGAACACTCGTCATTATCTAGGAGCAATCATCGCGTTCCTATCTTTGCTGTCTCGGCATCTCTTGTTGAGCGAGAAAAGCAAACATATGTCGACGCTGGATTTGATGGATGGATCCTCAAGCCTATAGATTTCAAACGTCTCAACACCCTACTCGCGGGTATATCCGATGAGAAGGTCCGAAATACTTGCCTCTATGAGCCTGGACAATGGGAACGTGGGGGTTGGTTCTGTTCCAAAGCCGAAGTCTATCCCGAGTCTTCTAACGATGAGACTACGCCGAGGGCCGAGCATAAGGCTATAGAGAAAGATATCGGCGACAGCACAGCCAATGCAGAGGGCGTGCAGGATGCTTCCGAGACGCCAGCTCCTGACAGCTAAGATGTTGACGAGGTATACGCATAACATACCAACAATTACTTACATTTCACTCTTTGCGACGACGCTCAAATGGGCAATCGATGGGTCATGCACAGTATTGCACCCATGTTGATCGGCTTCTTCTCGCGAACGACACAGAACAGAAAGTATCAGACCCCTGGCATACTTTGATACCCACCATCAAGATGCTCGCAAATCATTCTCATATTTGCTTCTTATTGCTTTTTTGTTCTTCTTATGAAGGTTTCAGCCAACGGAATACAATCTTCTGTACACGGTAGACATGATCGGGTGGGGAGGCACACACGGCGTTGGGGAGCTTGTCTGGAGGCGGGACATTCATTATGCTGACGTTGTAGTCTCTTGAATGTTTCCTTTCTTTCTCAAAAGAAACAAAAGATACCAATGGATGACTTGAGCATTCAATGGTGTCTCCTGCAGGGCAGTCCTTTTTTCCCCTTCTTTTTGTTCTCGTTGGATCATAGAATGTTATGAGGGATGAACCATGAAAGTATACGCATAACATGGGTTCGGGGCCGGGTGTTTGGAGTAACAGCAGGCTGAATGCTTGGTTTCCAGCTTTTATTTGTTTTTGTTGTCTTATTGCTCATATTCTAGGAGCAGAGGGTTCAGGGCGATGGGATGGGGTCAACTGGTGATTGCCGCGACGGGTTGTCACTGAGAAATCCTGGTAAAGTGATGGGACTATTATCGGCCTAGACATGGAGGAATTAACATGAGAAAGGGGTACATGTCTCTAGACATGGAGACAAATGCATCAGGCATAGGCAAAAATGAGTTGAAGAATTCTACGTGTCAATCCTCGTGATGATGGACGTAGCGACACACACCAAGCTACCGAGATCCAAAGAATATGCAGTTGATGTGTATTTTCCACAGCCTATCGAACGTCCAACGCCGTCTATGCATTAATACCGCAAACCCCCGATCAGACCTTCCCTTTCCCTTCAAGCTGCGTTGCGTGTCTTTCTCCAACTGGCATCTACGCTGTGTATCCCGTATCCTTTCCCCAAGGCCTTTCACGCTGGTCCGTCAATCGTGTTGCCACAAAAAGTTGTGTCTGTGCCAAAACAGAAAGAGATATAAAAAAGTCATGGCCTGTTCTTCCTACTGCCTAGCTAGATTCTTTAGCCCTCGGTTATCGCCCTCGGCTGAGCTCACAGCACGCCTGGCGTGTCCGGGGGCGGCCCCGGGGAGGTTCGACTGCCGCGCCTCGCTACAGCTCGGACTCGGCACCGTTGGTAGACAGCGCCATTGGACTGCCGTTGTTCTGCTGCCGCTGACGGAGGCGGGCGTTGCCTGGCGGACGTCGGCGGACCATGAGAGGGCCGTTAGCGCCAACCTGGCTTCCGTTGTCATCCTCCTCCTCCGACTCTGGATTCTGCTCTGCGTAAAGACGAGCCTCGTCGAGCTCGTTGATGTTCGCGGGGCGGTCGCGAAGCCACTGCATCCTGGGGCCGGATCGGGCTCGTTCCGATACGCGGAAGCCGTAGATGCGCGGCTCGTATGTGCGGTCCCGGCCAAGGCCAGGGCCGATGTTCTTTGCATACATGCCGTTGATCAGGCCCTCGGCGTCGTTGACGCGGGAGCCGGCGGAGGAGAGAACTTCGATGCCGCGCTTAGTGAGGTCGTATTCGGGGAAGGTAAGGAGGAAGAGGGAGCCAAAGGTGCGGCCAAAGAAGGCCCCGTCAACGGTTTGGAAGCGGCTGTTGGGTGGGACGTAGACGTCTAAACATGAAGGGCAGAAGAGCTTGACAGTATCGTCGCCTGGGATATCAGAGAGGCCAACTGGCAGTGTGCGAGCCTGGTCGCAGTTTGTCCTGGGGCAGCAGCCAAAGTGGCCGAGCTCGTATTTTTCGCTCATTTGTTGGATACCGGCCCTCGAGCAGATAAATCGCTGGTGGATGAGGCCGTATAGCATCTCAGCCGAGGACTCGATGACGGACAGGTCGCTTGCCATGCGGTGATGCCTTCGCTCGCCAGGCTGTCTGGATAAGCGCTCTGGGTCAGACTCGTTCTCATCCTCCTCTTCCTCTTCTTCCTCGTCGTCCTCGTCGTCCTCTGGTTCCACATCCAAGATCATCTATTCAGGCCAAAATAAGGTGTCAGTAACTCGGACTCTCCATCATGGTTGAACAGCCCGGCAGAAGCATCCGCAGACGGAGAGCATACCTCCAACGCCTCCTTGTACATGGCAACCTGAGTCTGCAGCCCAGTAAGGTTGAAGTCATCTTCAATGAATTCCTCCGAGACCTCGGCAAAGTATTCGTGACCCAAGAGAGAGCAGAAGCTCGAGATCCAGGACTCGGGCACGCCCGAAGAGGTCGACATGGCAGCGGTGTCGTCGTCGTCGTCGTCGTCGAAGCGATGGTACAATCGTGATCAGGGGTCAAGGAGGAGGTTGCGCAAGGTGACGCGATATGCGTGGCGGCGGCGGCGGTGGGCGCGGGGTGCAAGAGCAAGAAGCGTTAAGGCGGGGTGGGTGGATGGTTGGTTGGTTGATGGTATTGTGAGGGGCGCGATATCGCGAGCCACGAGAAGGATATACGAAGAGACGGGGAGAGAAGAATAGCAGGGGTTTAGCGCATCGCAGAGGAGGGCTCAAAAGACAAGCATCGCATAGGCGTTGGTCGGCTCGTGGGGCAGAGAGGACGAGTAAAGCTATTTTTATTGTTTGGTGTTTGGTTTTTGGTGTTTGGACGGACAACGGAGGGGGATTTGATAGTCGTCCTGTCCTTTTGGTGCAACCAGAAAAGAGAGGGTCAACCATGGGATGGGGTTGGCGTGGACCGGTACCTGCACCGTGGGTTCCGGAGCAGGGTTTTGCCGGGTTCCGGGGTACATCCAACGATCGGCTCGTGTGCAACCTGTAACGTTAACCTGTCTGTCGATCATCCAGATAAGGAAAAGGAATAATTAGTTAACGTTAAGGAATCAGGTACGTAACTTGACGTGCCTGTGTGCCATTTAACTCAACGTTATTAACGCTATTCTCCTTATCGTTCTTTACCGGCCATTGTAATTGTGGAGGCCATGGCTAAGAATCTCCTCACCACTTCTCCATGGATCCGTCATCTAACGTTATGTAAGACGACTCCTCTATGTCATCGCCAATTATCGACACAAGCTACTCGACCATTCACCTTGACATTCTCATCTTTTCAACTCTCTGAAATTGAAGCATTTCGAGAACAAGCATTCAGACCTCAGAAACCATTCCTCTTTGGACGAGATGCCGGTTCTCCTACAGCTTCCCTGCCTGCCGCCGACAAGTGGTTCGAACATCATGATAACTCTCACGCCAACTCGACGACATTCTCAAAATACATGAACCAATTTCAAGAATGGCCATTTCCTTACGAGCTTGTCGCTTCTTCCCCCTCCAATACGCAGGCTTTGATAGACTTTCACAACTGGCTCTCCTCTAGTGAGGAACCAGCAGACCACCTCCTCGCAAGTATCCTGGAGCCGTCCATTGGGGATTCGGAAACAGGAATGTTCTTCCAGCTCTTTGCACCTCTTCGGCTTCTTATGAAAGTCCTTGAGTTTAACCAGGCTCAATCACCAGAGCAACCAGGCCCTGTCGAGCTTTACATCGCACAGTCATCTCTCACAGATCTCCCACAGGCCCTTCAAGACGATCTTCCTACACCGGAAATCGTCCTACGCGCAGGAAAGGGGGATGTGTACAATTCCAGCATCTGGCTTGGTACAGAACCAACCTACACACCCCTCCATCGCGATCCGAACCCCAACGTCTTCTGCCAGCTGTGCAGCAGCAAGGTGATCAGGCTCATGGCACCGGCACTAGGAGACAGGCTGTTCTTTGAGGTCCAGACGCGTATTCGGCAAACGGCCAACAGCCGGATTAGGACGGTGGAAATGATGGAGGGCAAAGAGCGAGAGGTGCTTCATGATGCTGTTTGGGAAAGAGATCATGTTCCGGAAGGTATATATGAGGCCAACCTGGAGCCTGGGGATGCTCTGTTCATTCCCAATGGCTGGTGGCACTCTGTTAAAAGCAAAGGATTCAGAGGACATCTGAACGGCTCTGTCAACTGGTGGTTCCGATAATACCATGCATGAGTTTCATCATTAAGTTCTCTTATATACTACAAATACAACGCTTTTGCACCATCAGTCTTTCGACACAGGCTTGCAGATAATCCAATTCATGAACCCGCAAGGCCAAAGATGCAAATCACTTCCACTGCTCATCTGCCACTCACTCGTGTCCGCGCCACAACTTCGCAAGAGACTCTCCACCTCTTCGGGCGTTCGCGTTCGCAGAGCAGATACCAATCCATCAAAGACGAGCACAAACGGCAGGATAGGGATCAGCCACGTGTAGATGAGAGTCGAGGGCGACCGCCACTTCCATGCGAACAGCGGCGCGCTCAGTATAGCGCCGATGCCGAATAAGGCGCACGCAACAACACTGGCAAAGCTACGGTCCTGCAGTTCGAAAATGGCGAATCCCTCGCTCTTCTGAACAGTGTCGCGCAGGATTGCGCGCGCCAGATCATCGTCAAAGTGATGAAACGCCAGGTTGAACAGCCTAAACGTCTTTGTCCCGTCGTCCCTCGTTACAAGATGCCCGGGCGCGGCACTCGCGTCGACGGGAGCGCGCTCGTACGTGATGAGTGGGTTCTTGCGGGCGACCTTCTCCCAGGCCTCGACGTTGGGGTGCAAGTCCGTGAGGACGAAGCGCACGGGCGAGGCGGCGCGGGAGCGCAGGTGGGCGTTGACGGTACGCTCGATCGAGGGCGTGGGACCGCCGCCGCCAGCGCAGAAGTCGATGAAGGTGTAGTTTGGAAGGGAAGGACCGAGATGCTTGATCAAGTTGGAGGCGGCGAGGCTGGAGGGGGCGTGGGATTGAAGTGGGGTTTTGGACGCCCAGGCGCGGGTGAGGGCATCTTGAACGCGGGCTCGGAGGAAGGCAGGGAACCTAAGAGCTCAATGTCAGTGGTGGTCTATATGATGGGACTACAGTGTATAGAGCTTCTCCTCTGTATTCCAGGGCTTGTAGAGTAAGCCAAGGGATACCGAGACTCGTGGTTCTCGAGCATGAAGTTTCAAGATGTAGGCGCGAGCTATCGAGCTCAAGTCGATAGAGTGGGGAGCTATACGTACCAGGGCTGGTCATCAATCTCAAAGAGATGCATACGAGGAATAAGAGGCGCCATGTTGTATGAGGTATAGATGAATACTCCTTTGAACTGCTCAGTTGATGTCTTTATCGACAAACTGACATGTTGGACCTTTGATTATATATGTTCTTGGAGCGGGCTGAGGTAGAAACTCCGTCGGAAAGTTGAAAACGATGTCGTCACTGCAGGGTAATTAACGTATTTTTAGCAAGCAACATGTAGTTATTGTTTGGATATCCGCACACCAATTGAATTACATGGCGACTTTGACCTGGTGCTGGCTTGATAACTTAGTATTCTTTCTCAACTGATCAGTCTCGTATGGTTTATTTGGATTTTGTTTTGTTCTGTTAGGTAGTCTTTACCATCATAACCAGCTTGAACGCTTTGCATCTAATTCTATTGTCAAGTAGAGCATCAAGCAACCCTGCAAACCACGGACATTTCAACCCTCCTATCATCTCCGTCGGATAGTTCATCAACCCTCCCCCCCCCCCCCCTCCATTTCCAAAAAACAAACACGTATCAACAACTAACCTAC
>JADDON010000329.1:0-191334 GCA_017140175.1 Fusarium staphyleae
GTACATACAGGCCGCAGGGGTCTGTTTTGTTAGCTTCCCGCTAATGGGTACTAACTGTGCTATAGAAATAATATGTTAGGAGAGGTATCTTGCTTTTGTGTGTGGCATCCATTATATCCTCGCTGGTCAAATTGGATTACACCATATTAGGATTCTGCCAATTGCATTACTGATGTGCCAGACTATCCACCATTTAACAATACAGACCCCTGCGGCCTGTACTTGACAGCTCGACTAGCGAAAACGCCCCCTTAGCCCCTTGGCTTGATGAGTGGGCCGTCCAAGGTGACGACGTCCAACCTCCGAGGCCTAGCGTAGTGGAGCGCATCTCATCGCTTCCATTCTTTAGGTTGACTGATAGCTGGAGACTTGACGATATCTAGATCTAGATATCTCTTCTCAGATGCAGTGTAAAAGAAAAGGGACTGCGTATGTAACAACACTAAGTAAGCAGTTGATAAACCTTCGTGCGCGATACCAGAACTAGCCATGTGCGTCCACTTAGCGTACTCGTATGTTCCCCTTATCCACCCGAATACATCCTAGAATTCAAAACACCTCTAGTAGACTCAGTACGTTATAAGGTTGAATATCTGTATAAGAGTAGAACTTCCAGATAATCACCCAACATGGGCACATCGGAAATCCCCTCGCTAAAAGAGAGCGTTACGTCCCTACCTTGCTGCAATCACAACTCCAGTTTCCAATTGATATTTCGGCCGACGAGAAAGTCACACATGCACCATCTCAAGCTTGGAACTGGGACTTCCGAATTAGCCATGGGGCCCGGCATGCTTAGGCTGGGAAGCTTTTGTCTTAAGCAGCTGAGGATTCCTACGTTGAGTGTCTGCAGTCTCTGTCTGATGCCATCTTGACCTTACGTATCCGTATAAGTACTTAATAGTATGCGGGTCAAAGTGACTGAAGTATTTCCTACCTAAGTACCTGAGACGACATGCTTGAATCCGAACAGGATTTACGATCCTCTAGGTAGTCTTGTTCACATACGTCCCAATTTATGCACGACACAGATCAGGCTTTCTCCAACAACCCCGTCCATCAGTCCACCTGCTCACAAAGATGCCTTCAAAGCCCCATTCAACACTCCGTCCGCCCATCTTGCTACCTGCTCATTAATATCTTCAGCAGCATGCCACAGCGCCCAGTGTGACGCCTTCACTTCTCCCCGAGTCAAATTGTCGAAATTCTTATCCATCCCCTCGGACATGGAGGGCGGAAGCGCCGTGTCCTGGGTCGCCGTGATGAATAGCGCCGGCATCTCGAATTTATGTCCTTTCCCTGCGAGTTCCACCTCATCTCGGTGATTCAACTCCCGCATTCGATACCAGTTGAGCGGACCGCGCATCTCGGGGCTTTCCCGCGCGGCGTACTCCTTGGTGTAATACTCAAGCTCCTCCTCGGAGAGCAGCCTCGACCGCTCCAGGAGCGGCAGGTTGTCAAACAAGATACCCTCCTTGGTGGTGAACCCCCATTCTCCATTGGGACCGCGGCCGCCATACAGAGCGTTCAGGAACTGGCGTATCTTTTCTTCCCCTTGGATCCGGGACTCGACTTCGGGGCCCATGAACTGGAGCTGGTAGCTAAAATTGAGCAGATGGCCGCTGCCAATGATCCTCTCAAGTGAGATGAAGGTCTCGGATGGAGGGCTATAAGGCGTGCAGATGCTGAAGACGCCCTTGATGAGCTCCGGGTGCCACAAGGCAATCCTCCAGACGAGCGCACCGCCCCAGTCGTGGCCGCCGAGTATTATCTGGCCTTCGCCGACGAACTTCTGGGACAGCTCTTTGATGTCCGCTGCCAGGTTCTTGTGCGTGTACTCTTCGAGGGACTGGGGAGCATCGGTTCTGCCATAGCCCAGCATATCGGGTACCACGACCTGAAACCCCAGAGAGACAAAGTAGGGCACTTGGTAGCGCCAGCTAAATCCTAGGTCTGGAAACCCGTGGATAAGAACGATGGTCGCCACGGGAGCGCCCTCTGGCTGCCCGACTATGTACTTGTATGTCTTGCCCCGAATCTCTGCCGTTTCGGCCTTGACTCGGGAGTCGTTTGGTCTAAGCTTATCCGGAGCCATAATGGAGCTTGGTCTTGCGTTTTGTTCTCAACCTTTTTGTGGGAGAAATGTTGGTTTGGTAAACTAAGTATGATGACGTCGTTAGTGGTCTATCGACAACATCCCTCAACCATGGATTGATAATGACTTGTTGACAATGATAGTGTTTTATACCTCTTGGTATACCCAATAACTTGGTAAATCCCTATCAATTGGGCAGCGGAACTTACACTTGATCACGTATTCAATTTGTCCCCCACCAGCTTTGGCTAGGAATCCCTTCCTTCAGAACAAAGTAGCTCAATAAAAACCAAGAAAGGAAATGAAGATGCAATGATCCAAATGTACGAGTAATAGTAGACCAAACTCAAGGTGGCTTTTTGTACTGAACTTTAGGACTCTAGGGTGGGGCAACTAGACCGAGGCTCGACCGGACACGACTTCCCAATAGCGACACGAGACCGGAGACGGTGAAGATTCTTTGTGGGTAAGTATTGTATCACATCGGTGTAGTGACATTCTGACATACTCCTACCTATACACGTGGTGTTTGACCGGCCATATTCGTCGAAAGCATGTGGATAACACGCACCCTGGCCATGCCTAACCTCCCGTACTCCATACGCCCATAGAAAGAAAAATATGTGTCTGTAAGATATCAATGGCCCTGAGTATCAAACCATGATGCCATCTTGACATTACTAACAATTCCCAACCTAGACGCGCCTTTTGCAATGCGTTGCCCAACCCATAGCCATACTCCAGTGTAAGTTGTGCCAAGCTGCATCATCGGTAGCACAGAGCCAGAACACCTCGCATTCCATAATCAGATGCATGTAGCATAATAGTAATACAAATATGGAGGAAATTGCAAAAACCTATAAGTCTTGTCTACCAAGATCAGTAGATTACCATATCCTCCTCAGCCTCTTCCAGCACATCGGCCGACTCATCGTGGTGGTGATGATGATTACTCTGTTGATGATTCGAAGGATGATGTTCCTTCTCAGGAGCCCGTGTCGCGTGCTCTGGGCTGTTGCTACTTTGGGGCTTGTTGACCGAGGCCTCCCTCGCAGTTGCAGGCACTGAAGCATCTGGCTGTGATACTGATGGTCTGCTGTGGCCACTGTCTCTTGAATGTCGCTCCTTTTTGGCCTTGAAGGCCTCAACTTCTCGTTCTATTGTCGCCCTTGCGTGTCGTAGCTGGTCATCTATCTCGTCTTCTTGCTCTTCAGTGAGTTTCCAAGGTAGATAGTACTGCAAGAGTTAATGGAATATCTTGATGAGAAGAGATGAAATCAACTCACTATTTGTGGATGTGACTTTGTCCGCAAGTACCGGGCGGTGGAAATCATTTTGGTGTGTTTGTGACGCATCTAGAGAAGTGAACGTCAGCTCCTGTATGTGACAGTCCTCGAAAATTCTTGAACATACCACTTCTTCTTGAAATACAAGCTGCTCACCCATACGACTCTCAGTAAGGCGAGACCTCTTCTCCTCGCGCGCCTTGTTATCTTCGGCACTCTGTTTCTGCAGGCGCTCTTGTTGCCGTCGCTCGATCTCTAGGCGGCGCTTCTGCTGTGTGCTGCCTGTCGACTGGCTTAGAGTACTGAGCAGTCCGCCGAATAAGCGCTTGCCGCGCTTCTTCTCTTCTTGTGTCGCAAGCTTATGGCGATCAGCCTCAGCACTCGCAGATTCACCATGGGATCCTCGACGACTTTGCGATGATCCCCTCCTTGATCGTTCGCTCGTGGCGGCCTCGCGAAAATGGTCGTCGTGTCTGATGCGTTTGGGAGAGCCCTCATCCTCGTCTCTCAATGCCTTCCTCTTAAGGTCCTTCTCTGTGTTGTCTCGAGGTGGTGCGTCTATATTTGTGTCGGTATTAGATGCAGCATCGTCCATTGGACGAGATCTACGACAAGTTAGCGATCTGCGCCAATGCAAGAGCGTAGTAGGCACGAACTCAGCTTCCGTCGCCATGTTCAGTCTTTTCCAGGGTCAGAGGTAATCGTATCATACGAGCGTCTTATTTGACAATACTGGCATCGAAAGCTGTATAGTATCACTGGGGGCACGGACGCGAATCGTGCAGAGAAGGTCGAGGGTGTCCCTGGTCAAGGCTGACGAAGGTGGGACCATCAATGAGTAACGTCGCGAACTCTAGCGTTAAAAGATAGCACCAGCCACAATCGCCTTCTCAGCTCCTTGAACTGTGGCGTTGTAATTGGTTGGTCGCAGCCGTCGCCCCTCGAAACAGTCAGAACACCGCCGCAAGGCTGAGAAATCTGCTTAGACTTTCCAACCTCCGGGAACGGGATAAACTACCACCTTTCCCTCTCTTACTCAACCCCCTCCGACTCACGGAAAGCGAGCTCTCTGTTATAGTATCTACTGCTGTCGTTGTCATGTCTCGCCATCATCCGTAAGATCCATTATCGTCCCCAAAGCACAAAGGCAAATTCACTAACCTTGTGCCTAGCGATCTCGTCATGTGCCGAAAACAGGCTGGCATAGCCATCGGCCGTCTCTGCGACAAATGCGACGGCAAATGTCCCGTTTGCGACTCATATGTGCGACCCACGACTCTCGTGCGCATCTGCGACGAGTGCAGTTTCGGCAACTACCAGAATAAGTGCGTCGTATGCGGCGGTGAGGGCATCTCAGATGCCTTCTATTGTTTTGAATGCACGCGCCTCGAAAAGGACCGCGACGGGTGTCCCAAGATTATAAACCTCGGAAGTTCGAGGACAGATGTAAGCAGCTTTTACTGCAGCGCTTTGGGAAGTCTTCACATACTGACTCTCCGTTCCTCCTTTAGCTATTCTACCAGAAAAAAACGAATCGCACAACGCAATATTAGCGACATGGTGGCCTGGGTTGGCCCTGGATTGAGATATTTTGAAAATCAAAGCAAGCTTCTAAGCATGGCATCGTTGGTGTTCTGGGCGTTACGAGAGATTGGAAATGGGGCTATAGAGCTACTTGAAACCATACAGTGAACACAAATTTGACCAAGACGATCGGTCTACTGAGTGTAGATGTGATTACGATGTCCAAGCGTAAGGTATCCAGTGTCATTCTCAAACTGTTCATAATGCTTACAGGCTAAATGAAATACGACATCAGAAAGCGGTTAAATATAGCTGACCTTGACTCCCATACCGGCAGTCGCTTTGACCTTACTCCAGGAAGCCCCGAGTATTCGCCTAACCCGCTCGCGAAGACCGGAATGTCCAAACATGAGGATAAAGCCCATAATAAACGCCAAAAATTTCAACAATAGCGTAGGGTTAGCGTTGAGTGAAGACCCTAGGCTCTGGATGACAGATTGCAGATGGGTGATAACCATAGAAGCGCGCGAGGTGAGTGTCGGGGCACGAGATACTGCTTTGCCGTTTGGCCTCGAATCCGATGGCCTGGGTTGTTTCGATGATGCAGTCGATGGCACTGTTGCATGTGGCGCTCGATTTGACCCGTTTGAACTCGGGCTCTCGTCGATGCCATAATCGACTTCGCTGCCTTCACGCTTTGCGCGCTCCTCCTCTATTCTTTTTCGTTCCCTCTCTTCGTTTTCATCGCGCAATCTTTTTGCCTCCTCGATTTCCTTACGCAGCTCATCCTCTTGCTGCTGACGAGCCTCCTGCTCGAGCCTTTCCTGCTCCTGGTGCTCTTCGTGCAGACTTTGTAAAGCCTGGAGAAAGGCTTCGCGACGCTCATCGTCCAGGACCGAACTAAGGCTAATGAACTCGCGAGCGTAGTCCCACTCGTTATTGCGCAAAAGGACATGTAATGTATATAGTTCGAGAATTTTGACCCGGGAGTTGAGATCTCTGGGCGTATCGGCGCCACTGGCTCCTTTGACTGGCGATCTATACCGGTTCGAACTCGGCGACTCAGCAATTCGGCCGGCGATATCGAGATTGGGCGAATTTGAGGCAGCCAGGTAAGCCTCAAGTTTCCGCTGGTTCAATGTTTGATCGCGCGCGTGTGCAAGTAATAATGTTGCGCTGTCTCAGTCAGCCATGGATAACAGTTAGAAACACTCTAACAGATCTTACAGATTGATGACCACATCCGAATCAACATCACCCTCGACACCATGGTATCCGTATTTGGTTACCTCCTCCCAAATCTCTCCATCGCGAACCTTTGTGCATAGTAACCTCCATTCCTGGTTTCCAAAGGCATCCTTGCCCTCCTCGGGTTCCAGCTCGATAATGGCGTTTAAGATTGTCAGATATAAGCTCCAGACTTTGACACGGCTTGTTCTTGAGGCCAATGCGACCGGTGCAGGCTCGCCATTTTCAACAGGCTCTGGCGGAGTTATGAGCGGTAGGAGTGTTGTTAGAGCTTCGGGAAGACGACGCGTGAGGAATAGTGTGGAGGCTTGGCGGTAGGTTTTGGATATTTGGGAAGGATGTCGTGATGCAGTAGACGACGAGTGCGAGGAAATGGAGGCCGCAAGGAGGTTGTGGGAGAGACTGGCTGACGTGGTTGAACTAGCGGTCGGACTGTAGGCGGAGTGATATCCGTTGAAAGACATGGCGGTGACGAGTAATCGAGCAGAACAGGTCAATAGTAGCAATTGGAGCAGTAGTTAAAGTCGCTCGAGCCAGACATGAACGGCGATGACGATTGTTAATGATAACTCGGAGAGGGAGGTCGGATCGAGGTCGGGCAGTCGGTATCGACGGAGCTTGAAATGAGTGAGTATGGGCAGATAGCAGATAGAGATCACCCCAGATTTATGGTCCAATTGAGCGACGGCAGGATGGTTCAAAGAATACGGGGTCAGAAAAGAGAGTGAAAGGAGATTGTAGGTCGGGACCGAATTCCTCAAAAGAGCCAACAAGGCCGTGACATGTGGTTTGCAAACAAGCCAGGCGTAACTTAAGTCTACGTACGGATGTGTAGAGCCAACCACCTCACGCCAAAGGTTGTTTTGCCTCGGCACCCTCTTGACTCAGGTAGTCAGGTTGGTCCTGGTGGGGGCCCGTGCTCCCATCTTCAACAAATGGAGAAGCCGACAGCCGCGGAAGCATGGCCGAGGCAGCTGTTATTCAGTACCTTGAGCTTGTAATACAATAAGTGTAAAAGACACAGCATCAGCAGTCGGTAAACCCTTCAACTTGTAACTCCTTAACTAACCTCTGCCATCCGTGCTCCTAACCCCCTTCACAAGACATCAAATAGTCTGCACGAGAATCCAGGAACCGATTCCAGAGCTCCTCCCGTGCGCCAAGACCCCTCACTACATGCGTCGAGTCCATGAGGGGTTTGGTCCTGAAACCTGGGGAATGTTTTTGAGCTTCCCAGATGAGCGCATCCTCATTTCCCATCGATCCTATGACCTCTCCCATCATCGGTCACGAGCACCTAGTTAGTATCGTGTTGTTTTGCTTCTCTCAGCTGAACCTCCTGATACAGCATTGCATACCTGCGATGATATTAAGAAGAAAGAAAACTAGTTTATTGTCGAATGCCAGGTATGGAAGAGAGCCGAGGTGGCCCATGTTACGGCGCTAGCTGTGGACGTCTTAACCGGCAAGCAACTTACAAAGGTAAACAAAACCAGACGCTATTATAGCGCTAATTAACGCTTACCATTTTTGTGAACAAATGTCAATCTTGCCGTTGCCTAGGGTTTAAGCAATGGAAAGAAATAAACAAAAACAAAAAGAGGCAGAATCGAGCCAGTATCATTTAGACGTACGGCGGAGCAACGCCTCGACCTCATGAGCTACTCTGCTTGCTCACTTGTACTCTCAAAATAATAACACATTTCCTAAATAGGGCATTCGGATACACCAAATACCTAGGACCAGTAGCTGGCAGGTTTCTGCTGTCCCAAAAGGAATAATCGATACATTGTACAGGCCCAGGCTTACTACAAACTGCCACGATGGAGAATTACAAAGTACATGGTATCAATTGGCTTCTATGTTTTAAACGCCTCGTACAGAATCAACATTCATATATACCACCTCACTGTAGCCCTCCTCCTGATAAGTTGATGAGGCCTTATCGTTTTCGGGTCGACCTTCTCATAGGTGTCCCCTCCAATGTGCCCTCTGTCGTTTCTTCGCGCGTCATAATAATGCTGTCCTCTCGCTCAACCACCGACTCTTCTGCACCGTCCAGCTGTTCTTGCCTTATCCAACCGGCCTCCACGGCAAAGCAAACCACATCTGCTGCGCATCCAAAACACGGGAGGCTTTCAGGAGCATCTGGGTTCAGATACTTCCACATCTCTTGAGTTTCCTTCTTGAAGCGCGTGAGCTCCTTTTTGTCGCCAGCAAAATGCTTCGTTAAGTATTCGTAGAGATAGGCTAGCCATAGCACGTTGGTATACGGCGCATACACGTCCCATGAGAGTGGGCCGTCTATGCCTTTGGTGTATGGTGTTTCGTGGGCTTCGGGTGGAAGACAGGTGCGGTCAGCACGAAGGAGGAATGATCGCATTTGGCGATAGACTCTACATTGAGGCGCATGTGTGCTGGTGAATATGCTGAGGTCTCTTTCGAGGTCATAAGCGACCGGCTCTGCATCTTCGATCGAGAGGTCCTCGCCTCGGGACAGGCCATAGTCCAAGATGGTGATGTCAAGGCCCGAAAAGCCAAAGAAGCCTTCAGACCGACGGTCCATATTTCTAGGTGGCTTGACTTGTCTAATGCACAGGTTGCCCTCGTGAAGATCCCGATGCTAGTGGTCTTAGCAGACTGTCTCGCTCGGGGTTGGAATGGCTTACCTCAAACATGACAAGGTCCTCAGCTCTTGCCAGGGCAATAGCCTGCAGTAAGAAGATATCCCAGACTTGACTTTCGGTGGTCAGATTCCAGTCCTCCAGGGCCGTCCCAGCGTCTCCGAGCTCAATAACTAGAAATCGGGTATCGTCCAAGTACCGGCTTGGCGAAGGATAGAATTGCGCTCGATCCGGATCTTGTCGTTTCGTTTTCTTCTGAAACGACTGATGTGTTTCAAGTAACTGCCTCGTCGTTTTTCCTTGGACCACGTATCGTTCCTTGTAGATAACAAAGCCAGGTATGTCTGCCAGCCATTCGGAAATCCGCAGTTCTCCTTGGATGTCTGCCTCGGAGTGTGGTTCTTCATCCACAAGGCCGGAGCGGATTTGAGCCTTAGTTTGAGGCTTAATGGGAGAGGGAAGTCGAATAACCTTGATGATGCTTGTCCCTCGATCATTAGCGACACGGTATACTTCTGCGTAAGACGCTTCAGCGATCTTGTCGATTTTGTCTCCGAGTGGGCAGACATCGTCCCAGGTCAAAGTCCGGAGTGGCGCTTCCTGAGAACATTCTTCAATGAAGTCTAACTGTGTTTGCTGAGATATTGAGGCTTTAATTGGCTCCTTGTCTTCTTGTGTTACGCCTACTTCTGATTCCTCATGTGGTCGAGTGAGTTCCTCTTTCGGTTCGTTGAGTATTATATCCCTTTTGCAGTGTACGGCTTTGGCTTTGTGTTGTTCCACTGCGATAGAGCCCTTCCTGGATCTCCCTGTTTTTGTGTCTGGTCGCTTTTCTTCTCCAATCTTAATTGTCGATATTTTCTCAGTTAGTTTAGATATCGAGTCTTGCTTGGTGTTCGGCTCTGGTTTCGATCGAATTGGGCTCTGTGGGAGCTCAGCAAACAGTCGCTCGGCCTTTGACCTTTTTGACTGTTTGCCATATTTTCGTGATGTAGTGCTTCGCAACATTATTTCTTTCTTTGATGTGAATCTGATGAGTATTCGAATCGTCTTATGACACCTGGTTATCATGAGAATACTAAGAAAAGCGTTGGCAGGGAAACAGGCCCGCTTTTTACCTTAATGCATGGGACGGGGTTCATGATGTGATACGACTACGTACTTTAACGCTAGGTACAGTATGCTTGGGATGAGTGTATAATTATGATATTATAGTATTTTGAACTGAACTGCTGCCTTCAGATTTAGTCATATACAACTGATGCATTCTGGTGCTGTTGGCGAATAAGTAAGTTAGACTGGTCATGACTCACTAGCAATGGTTATTTGTGAATTCAGTTCATACAAGTCCTTCGAAATTACGACTCTATCCGTAGACTCACCTTATGAGGCCCATTTCTTCATCTGCGGTTATTAATAGAAAAAGGTAGACGTTTGATCAAAGATCTACTCTAGGCTAGGCCTTTGTTTTATGAGGCTTACGATCGAGTTTTTATGTGACATGATGCCATAAAAAGGGTGATCCTGAATAACCTGAAGACACGTTCAGAACCAATCCACTACAAGATTTTAGACTATAAAGAAATCCTAACTATCTAGTATATATATTCGTTTGTTTGGCATCTTGTTCCTACAGGGTTCGTGCACGGGAAGTCGACTGGCTTAGGGGTGGTGAAGGTTGATGGCGTGACCTAAGGTGGGTTCTCATTTGCAGTTCTAGAACTAACTGTTACCGTAGCCTCGAGAGATGGAAACCAGCTCAATTATTCACAGAAGGAGGAAACCCAAGTGTGTGTATACAGGGAGCTACAGTAGACTAGTAGTAAAGCTTGGACTACTGTCGTGAGTGTGAAGGTATTACTCCGTACCAAGATGGCTGATGAAGGTCACCGTAGCATGCGGCGCATGCATGTCCCCAGATTCCGGGCGGCCCCACTCTACCATCCGCATTGAGCAGGAGCTCTCCTCATTACCCACGCACGCCACGCTTCCACGACTCCAATTTTCTGCCTCCTGCCGCCGTGGCCTTAGTCCTCCTTCTCCTCTTTTCCCTCTTCCTCCTCCGCCAGGACGTCACTCTCCTTCATCAATCCCCAGCATGGCTTCGTTCTTCAAAAACGCCTTCGGAGGCGCAAAGTCCTCCGAGGCGCCTGCTGCAAGCGCCGACTCGGGTGAGTTGCATACAACCTGCTCCTTAGTTGCGCCACACTGCGGCGCGCGGAATGCTTCTCAATGGAACCCTCAAGACTGACGCTCGCACCGCAATGTAGACTTTGCCGACTTCGCCGAAGCTGCCAGCCCAGCTCCTGAGCCTGTTGTGCAGGATGCGACCGCCGCGAGTGCCGCTCCCGCTGTTACCGCTCGTCCTTACACCAAGTGGTACAACGTTCACGAGCGCCACTCTCTCTCCGATTTCAAGCTTGAGGGCATTATCCTCGTCATCTCGAGCTTCATCTTCCTGCTCCACATGATTGGGGCACGTCGAAACCGCTCCAGGGCTAAGGCTTGGATCCGCACTCATGCCCCAGCTCTCCAAAAGGAGTACGCTCTTGTCGGCTTTGGTGGTGTACCCACCGTTGACAATGATGTCAAGCCCGACACGCTGATCAAGGAGAAGTCACTCTTCGAGTTTGCTACCTACGCTACGGGCCGCCAGAATACGGCTTTCATGGACGTTAAACTTACCCTGACCAAGAAGTTCAACCCAATTGTGAATGGCTTCGAGCAACTCATGGGCTTTTTTGTTGAGACTTGGGACGCGCCCAAGGATATCGTCGAGGCCTTCATCTATCCTTTTGATGGTAAGGAGAGCCTCACTGTGCCTTCTCTCCCCGGTGCTGCCGAGCTTCGCACCAAGGATGCTAAGAGCACTTACGATGGCTTCGTCTTTGGTGTTGTCCACAAGGATGTGATGCGCCAAGTCCGCGACGAGCGATACGATCTGTCTCTCACCTTCACCAAGGACAGCCCCAAGCTGCCCCTTTGGCTGACTGTCATGAGCGAAAGCGCTGAGATCACCGAGACCCTCCTCACTCCAGAGCTCACCGACGCTCTCAAGATCGCCGGCGACCTCTTCGAGTACATCATCATTTCTGACCAGCCCACCGACAAGCCCAATACTCTTGAGGAGACCACCCCCCGCAAGCGCCTGTTTCTCAAGTACAAAATCCCCTCTAACGGCAATTATGAGAACTTGCTACCCCTTTTCTCTTACTTCATGCAGCTCCCCGACGTGCTCGTCAAGTCTGCCCACTTCCGTCCCGAGGTCACCAAGAAGGTCCGCAACATCCGCGAAAACGCCATTGCCGAGATCAAGAAGTCAGCTGAGGACCTGCGTCAAGAAGAGCGTCTCGCCGAGAAGGAGAAGGCTCGTAAGGCGAAGCGTGACGCCGACCTCAAGGGTCTCGACGCCAAGGCACAAAAGAAGTATCTCGAGAAGGAGAAGGATAAGGAGATGCGCAAGTCGCAAAAGAAACAGTCCGTACGCGGTTAGGGTAAACCTTAAACCGTCAGGAATAGGGTCTTAATTGGGGAACGACGGAATATATATATTTGTATATCCCTTGTGCATTGCTGCGTTCTGCGGCAATGAAAATTGTATCACTAGTTTATGACCAGGCTAATTCTTAAAGATACTTGTGTTGGTAGTCATGCTGAATGGCATTATACTACTCGACTAATATTTGGGAAGCACGACGTGCGTTTTGAAGCCCCCAGCCACCTTTGTGTGCTGATTATTATTCCTCGGGTATAAGACCGAGTCACGGATGCTATTAACAAACTCAACCTCTGCACTGTTGATTGATTTCGATATATAACGTTAATAGATGGGTGTCCGTAGACATTTTGGCCCTTTCCCAATCAACCTTCCATCCCGCGTATACTCCGTTGCAGCACCCAAAAAAAGACGTGTTAAAAATGGCCCTATATCTCATACAGTACGGAGTATAAATCGTACCTTTCCAAAAGTGACCGATAAATATCATAGACATTGTATACAGGACTGTAAAGCCTGACATCTAAACCGATAACAAAATTTCCACCCTCATACAGTTGAATCTCCGTATATACGCCCCGTGTCTCGAGACACGGTATGCTGCATCTG
The DNA here is from genome assembly GCA_017140175.1 of Fusarium staphyleae. Taxonomy (NCBI): domain Eukaryota; kingdom Fungi; phylum Ascomycota; class Sordariomycetes; order Hypocreales; family Nectriaceae; genus Fusarium; species Fusarium staphyleae. The sequence goes on from JADDON010000329.1 coordinate 12,883, forward strand.
GTTCGTACTGGTAACTACACGACCAGTCTCTTGGCTATGGGACATACTCGTAGGTAGTGGCTCGGCAACTGCCGAGGCCGTGGGTTTGGTTAGTCTTTCGCCCTGATGTGGTTGAGAAAGGCTGCTGTTAGGACCCGAAACCTTGCCTGATTGGCGTGGAATGCCAACAACGCACTTGAGGAACACCACCTGGCCATGAAATGTCTGTCCCGCAAACAGGAAAAGAACCTCTGAGGCCTTGCCTCCCGCGTGAGACCCAATGGCTCATGATCGATTCGAATGCATCTTTCCACCATGGCGAGATCAGACGTTGTTGAGAATCTTAGCCGAATGGACGCCCCATCGGAACGCATCCAATACTAATTGTATATACCCTCTGTTCATTTTCGATCTTATAATGGACTTAAAAGAGGATATGAGGCCATTCAAGGCCCCATCCACATGCCCCCGTTGGCAGTGCCAGCCATGCTTTCAGGGCTTGGCCCAAAACCATAACCAAATAGTGTGGAAAATTCATCCATCACCTGTGGTACAGATGGAAAGGTTGCATCCATGCCCATGAAAGGGCTGGCGGCGTGCATTGCTGGCATGCCCGGTCGAGCTGTGGTACCTGTCCCTCTCCAGAATACATTCGGATCAGGGGGCAACGGTATATTGGCTTCGGGCGAAGATTCGTGCCTCATCTCCTGAGGGGGCACATCGTTCTTCCAAAGTAACTCCCACTTCTTGAATCTTGAATAATCAGTCTCTCTACCGGAGGGGTCACCAGTGGCGTCAAGTCGTGAGATGGCACGCTCAAAAACTTCGATTAAGGAAGCCTCGGAGCGAGCCGACTCGCCACCGGCTGACATTTCCTTGATCATGGCCATGCCGGTCCGCAGGCCGTCACGCAGCCTGTCCGTCTTCTTCTGCAGGCACTGAGTAATGACGACGAGTAGGGCCGCTCGGCAGGAACTGAATTCGGTGTACGATGCCCGTGCTAGACCGATGGTATTCTGGAGAAGATGACAGGTCTCGATGATCGTCAATGCAGCTTCGACACAGTCTGCGACCAAGATAGAACGGGGATTGGACTTGTGGGGAGTGTTGGGACGCTGGCTGTTCGAGTCGGCGGGTGAGCTCGAGGTACTTGCGTTGCCCCGAATCGCCTCCCGAGGGAAGATAAAGGGTCGTCCCGCGTACATTCGTATAAGACAGTACTCCAGCTTCAAGTGCATATCGGCTCGAGAGATAGGGTTTTGCATGTTGACTTCCTGGCAAAATGCCGTCTCGGGCAGGGATTCCCACCACTTGCAGAGATCTTCTTTCATTTCGACCACTCTTTGCAGACCTTCATTGACCTCGTGCTTCTGAGATGTTCGCAGGATCGATCTCGAATGATATTAGCTCGGGTGTCTTCATGTGAGACAGTGGTATAGCCCAATAGACTTACATCTCGTGTGCGATCTTTCCAAGGGCCTGATTCAACCGCAGGGTTGCGAGCATGTGCGCAACATTCGTAGGGTTAGAAGGCATGATGTCTGGCCGATCAACAGGCATCTCCGCATCCACATCCTTGCTCTGAATAGACAGTGGTCGTCCATGGTAGATGCCGACTCGCCTCCAGTACGTTAGTCTCTTGATGTGAAGTTATGGAAGCGGGTGGAGCATACTTCTCGGTTGTATAAGCTGTCCACCACACGCGATTCCTCGTCTCGCGGACGTAAGGGTCGAGCCCCTCAGCCGGCCACTTCCTGTGCATACCGTTCTGGATAGCCAGTTTCACTGCTAGGTTGAGATAGATATATGATAGTCCCGAGGCATCGAGCGGTAGAGTGTAGATGCCGATGAGAAGAATTGCCTGAACACTCTCAAGCGATGCTACGGTAATAACGTCGGGCACAAGCTTGCATGCTTGCTGATAAAACATGACGCCGATGGTGTCCTCAGAAAAGGGACTATCATCGGTTGGCTTGCCATGGTCACCACTTCCTGAGCGGGAATCCAGATAGGCGTACTGAGTACCAATAGCGAAGACGATCCAGATCATGCAAAGCGTGCCAACCTCACGACGTGACACCGCACCAGGGCTCTGATAGATGAGATCAAGCTGTCCGGCGAGCCATTGCCGGTCAACGTAAAAGTAGTTAGTTTCCGCATGCTTGTAAAAGGCTTGAACCAGAAATTCGGCGACATATCGAGGTGGTAGCGCGGCAAGGGATGTCTGCGTGTTGGTGGCGGACTGTAGCTCTTCGGCTCGATAATACTCTTTGAAGCTGAGAGTGCCCGTGGCATCCTAGAGCAGATTCAAATCAGATTCAGTCTTGGCAGGTTGAGGTTTGAGAAACACATACGTGGCGGTCTGGCACACACTGCTCGATCCACTGTTTTATTCGCATAGAAAAGTTCCAATGGGAAAACTCGCCTGAGTAGTCTACAAAAGCATATCAGTTGATCCGTTGCGGCAATCTTCGCAAGCAGCAGTGAAGCCTTACGGGTGGTGTTGCCACCCAAGGGCTGAACAGTATAGTTCTCGTCATCCACGCCCAGAAAATCAGAGCCTGGTGATCCTACTACGGGAACCTGTCGGTGGGCCTGGGTTACGTCGAGGTTCTTGTCGACCGTCTCGGCCATGACCTTGAGCGATTCAGAATCAAGCGGGATATTGCCGGCGTAATGCGTAATGATTTTTTCCATGTAGGCGATGCGCTGGAGGAGTTCGGCATTGCTTGCGCCAGACCGGTTCCTGTAGAGGCGAGACAGCCACAAGTCAGCAACCACCAAGACACATGTTGACGGTGTAATAGAAGCATGAAAGCTTACCTAGTAGGGCCGTCGCCGCCATCGGCATCTTTGGCAGTTGGGCCTAGAAACTCGCATTGGCGATGCAGGCGCGTGCACCTACGGCACGGCACGCCGCCATCGCATTTCTCTTTCTGACGCCGGCAGCCGTCGCAACTATAGAGACAGTATCAATTAGCACCATGCGGGCCGAGAATGAATATTCAGATACGGCATAAGCCATGACACATGACAGAAGGTGATTGGGCAATGCGCAGGTGCAACAGTTCGATGGTGACAAGGCTGAGATGGGCGAGGCTGCAGGTTGTAGGCAAGCTGAGAGTTGAAATCGGCGCATCTCCAAGGCCAAATCATGCCCAGGCGAAAGCATTGCGACGAATGCTGAATATATTACAAGAGACTTACGCTCGAAGAGCTCGTTTGCGCTCTCTTTCGGCCTCGCGGCGCTGCCTGTGCTTTTGCAGGCTCTGTTGTTGGTTGTCCATCCAGGAGGACGCGCGCGGCGGCGCGGGGCCGATTGCGGCGGGCGGGATGCGATGAACTCTGAACTCCTAGGACCTCAAGAGGCGGGGAGCCCGCAGATCCCAGCAAAAGGCGTGGAGAGGCCGAAGGGTACGGCTGGGCGGCGACAGAAGAGAGTTGGGGGTGCCGTACGATAGGTAGGGGATGAGGTTGAAGGGTCAAGTTGAGAAGATCACAGCGGATTTGTGGTTCACGACTAACTTTAGGTCGAAGCTCGAGAGGCGAAAGGCTCTAGCCAGAAGAACCCTGTGGTGGATGTGCGGTGGATGCGCATGGAAGCAGCCAAAAGCACAGCGATAGAGCGACTACTCCGTAGTTAGCCAGCACGGTTGACAACAGTGTCAGCTTGTCCACAATAAAAGGTCAGATGCAGCGAGTAAGGTTGACAAAGTCGTTCGTTTCGTGTCCGAGGTGGGTTTTTCTTGATAACTAGCTGGCGCGGAGCAGGAGCAGATGCGATGCCTTACGGTGGCCAGTAATTTTTGGGTTGTGTCTTTTTGTGGCAGAGCGAAGGTTGGCGTCGTCTTGGCCGCTTGCACGGAACGCAATAAGAGATCTGAGCAGTCGAAGAGAAGGAACAGAAGAGATAGGTTAAGTAAGACGCGGGGATGGCGGCTAGCGGCAGTTTTAGTGTCGTTGGCGGAGTCGCAGTAAGTCAGTCCGTTGACTCCGTCGAGGTGTCTGAAACCCAAGTCGAGTGCGAGCGAGTGATAACTGGCAGTGGTCGCCGGTAACAGAAGGCGCCAGGTATGCCAGACACCGTGAGCTATCGTACAGCACTGGCTTTCTTCGGGTTAGTCGGTGGATGGCTGTGTAGAATGACGAGGTGGTCGAAGAAACCTCTGTCTGCGGCAAGACGAACGTTCTGAAGAGCTTCTAACGTAGATTATGGGTTCAACAATCGAGGCATCGAAGAAGGGCGCTAATAGACTATCTATGGCCTTTGGCCTTGGAGCAGCCTAGGCAGGTTAATGCTAATGCCTGTTATGGCTGCTCCTTGTGTATGTACTGAGGGGTACGGAGTATTGATGCTGTGAATCGGGCTTTGCAGAACGAGCTTGTTAGTCGGCAATGCCAATTGGTTACAGCTAAAGGGCGAGCCAACCAACACCTTGCTTTTTGAGACTGCAGCGAGCAAAGAGTTGTGGAGACGAGAATATTTGCAATCAGGTCGAGACCTGCTTCTTTCCGAGATGCTTTTAAGCTGGGTATTAATAGTAAAATATGGCATTGGTGATTGTTCCCGATGGTGGTGGTCGGGCCTTTGAGTCGGTGTTAATGGACGTCGGAGGAACGTGGCATGGCCACATAGACAGGAGGCCGTTTCTTTTTCTTCTTCTTTCTTTCTTTCGTCTTGGTGAGAAATTTGACGTTAAATCATGAACGGATGCTACGGAGGGTGATTTCCTTCCAAGTTTGTTCTATGCGTGTGGAGCTTGGTGAAGATGCAGTCCAGGCGGGTTTCCTGGGATGCGTTAGGCGAGACCTGCCAGGAACCTTCGAGCTAGAATCAGCGACAAGATCAAAAGCAAAATGGTGGGTACGTAGTGCAAATACAGGTGACCCGCGCTTCGCGCTTTATTCAGACGACGGGGAAATTCAGCAACGACGGCAAAGGGAAACTGACACCCTAAGAAAGACACCATTCGTTACGGGCTGATGTCAATCGTGATCGACTTAATCAAGACTTCGAGCATCATCCCGTCCGTCTCAAAGGTATGGCGGAGCGGGGCGGGGCGGGGCCGAGTGGAGCCGAGCGGACACGGGGTGCTTGACGACGGGAGGATTGGCAAGCAATTGCCTGTGAGCTACTCTGTACTCCGTACCGTGAATCACAAAACCTTGTTATTAGATAAGAACCCTATGGCGAAGCTTCATTGCAAAAAAAAAAAAAGAAAAACCGATTATGGCGGCTGCAAGATCACATCAGAGACAAACCGGCTGCAGCTCTTGGAACATGGCTTCTTGGTCAGCAGATGCACCGCACCCACGCTCCGCAACGTCCAGAGAGTCCACTAGCCCCTGCACAGACAAATGGTATTGCACAGTTCGAAGCTGGGGGGAGATGCTACACCGTAGACTTGGATACAGTACTCCGTACTCCGTACTTACAGTACATAATGTGCCACTTTGTTCCACGCTGTGACATACAGAAACGCCTCATTTGATTTGGTTGATATTCGTCAATTGCAAGGGACTTGGAGCGCCAAATCTGAAATTGCCAAGGCAATAACTACTGCCCTGCCACGCTAGGGCATTTGTTAACTCCCTACCTTGAGGGCCATGCCTTAGTTTTCGCGGGTTTGACCGCTGACCGTGAATCGAGCACCATAACGGCCCTTGGGGATCTCTCGGGCCTTGACACTTGGTCTGACAACGTACTATGACAGGACCCTTGCTCGAGCTCGATCCCTAGACTACATACGGAGTAGTAGCTTTGGCATTCATGACCTACGGTGGACTTTAACCTCAACGTAGCTCTCTCCTGTATCAACTGTCAGTTTCATTTCCTCTTCTTGCTGTCCAATCGATTGAGTAAGCCTACGTGATATGGGCCATCTTAACTTCATTTCCCAATTTATTCTGGCTGCTGCTGCACAAAATTTATCGGCTCCAAGCAATATCCCCGCTTTCCCCGATCATTGCCGTGCGATGTCGTCTTGCAACGGGGTATGAGACAAGGCAGATTTGCCCCAGGCCGCGGTGAACGCGCACCGTCCAATTTCCAGCCTCGCTGGCTCGGCTCTGTAATTAATTAAGGGTTGTTCTTTCACAGAACACCAGGCCTATCAATGGCTCGCATGGCTTGGCTCTTATGCCCCATCTCGCTTTCGTGGCTGCCTCAAACCTGCATAGCCAAACGCCCAACCTCTTCCCCTTGGTATACCATTGTGTTTTCCTCACAACGATAGAAGACGCACCATATGGACAAGATTACATCTGTCGCGCTAAAGAATAATTATCAAAGGGGAAGAAAGAAACATGGACCAGTTGCATAGCCCAGGCCTTGAGGTTGCATCTTGCACCATATCTTCTATCCCGGCATTCGGTATCTGCCACTTGACCCCGTCGGAGCTCACCTTCAACCGGCCGAGTCCGAAGAGGAACGTCTTTTAGGTACTGCATCGTCCTTGGCAGCTCAGATTTGCCCCGATCCTCTGCAACCTTTCTGGCTCTACAGCAGCCGCCGGAGTGCCGCATCAACGAATACCAATGTCCCTTTCCCACTCAGCTACTGCAAGCCACAGAGGACGTTCTGGACCTCGATCCCTGGTCAGAGGCTGACTACAATTGCACACACTTTCTGCCTCTTGTTCTCGATGGACGTAGGCGTGCGCGTCTCTGGCCTCTTTTGAAACTGCATGTCTGCCAAAGTGCAGTCGTTCGCCTCGTCTCATGTGATAGGGAAGAGCTGCTTCCCAACCCATCTTTCTCCACCTTTTTGTGGTTGAAATGTCTTCAATGGGCTACATCGACCCGGAAAACGAGAGTAATGCCGAGCGATACGCGGTGTATCGGCAATGGTCGGTGTTGGGAGTGATACACCGACGTGCAGCTCAGGCCAGGTAAGCTGTGAGGACTAGTATCCCATGCTCAGGGGCTGTATTGTTGTGTGTCTTTCCTAATGCCAATACAATGCTTACATTTAGCTACTACTTGGTAGAGTTACTCAAGATTAAGGCAGTAGTACCAGCGTGCGGGAGGCTCGTGATAGATCTGTGGTGTCTTATTCCTGCTTCCAAAAAACCAAACACAACTCAGGCAATTCAAAGCAGCTTGAATGTAAGTTAAGTAGTTTTCATATTTTTAATATCCTAAATATATGCCCTGTGTAGAACTACTTCCGTCAGAATTGACGCCTGTGTGTTCCCATGCCAAGGTATTTTAAACAAGTCGTGACCCATATTCTTTTCTTTTCCTGTAGATGTTTTCTCATCAGATCCCAAAAAATGCAACGCTAGTAGTAGACATGATGATGCATAAAACTCCAAGTTCCCATGTGATCGTTCAGTTCACAGCCAGCTTACAGAGCGCCAATAACCTTGTCGAGGGCGTTGATAAGGATGGGGATGTGCTGATCCTCGAAGATGAGCATAGGTCGAAGACGGACGGTGTTCTTGCCGCAGGTTCCAATGTTCACACCAATCTGGCGCATGGAACGGACGAGAGCGGGAGGGTCCCTGGTATCGAAGGCGATGAAGGTGCCCTGATCCTTGCCGCGGAGGTTCTGGATGTGCTCAGGGTACTTGGCAGCGAGGCGGGCAAGCTCAGCGTAGAGATGGGTGCCGATGCGAGCGGTTTGCTCAACCAACTTGTTATCTAGGATCTCCTTGATAACAGCCTTGCACATGATGACACGAGCAGGGTCGCCAATCCAGGTGTTGAACTGGCGGTAGGCCTTATCGGGGATGAGCTGCTCGTTACCGAAGAAGTAACCGGCAGTCTGAGCCTTCTTAGAGAAGGTCACCATATCAGGGGGAGAAGAAAGGTTCCAGTGGTCATGGCCCCAGAAGGAACCGGTGGCACCGAAACCAGTCTGGACCTCATCGGCGATGAGGAGGGAACCATGCTTCTTAGTGATATTACGGAGGCCCTGGAAGAAGGCAGGGGAGGCGTGGTTATCACCACCCTCGGACTGGATGGGCTCAACGATGAGACCGGCAACGGGGCAGTGCCATGAGGTCAGGATACGCTCAACCTCCTCGAGGCATCGCTTCTCCTCGGCAGCGTTCTCCTCGACGTGCTCCTCAAGAGGGTACTTCAGAGCAGGAAAGGGGGCCTGGGGCCAGTTGAAGCTGGGAATATCGAGCTTGTGGACGGCCTTGGAGCGGGTAGTAGAAAGAGAGCCGAAGCCACGGCCATGGAAGGAGTTGCTGAAGCTCATGATGGCGAGCTCAGGAGAACCGGGCTTGGAGTTCTCGAGGCAGGAGTTGATCTCTTCCTCGTTCCACTCAATGCCCTCACCACGCTGGCGGCGACGGTAGAGCATGAAGGCAGCCTTATAGGCCAGTTCGTTGGCCTCGGAGCCGGACTGAGCAGTGAAGATGTAGCTGAGACCCTTGGGAGCAACCTTCATGAGACCGTTGCGGAGGATATCAACCCACTCGTCGGAGGGAAAGTTGCCAATGGCAGGTCGGTTGACGAGGGCAGAGGCCATCTCGGGGGACTTGGCAGCCTCTAGCAGGGTCTTGTTGTTGTAGCCAACAGGAATGGAGGCAATCTGAGCGTAAACATCGAGGTACTTGTTGCCGTCGACATCGACGATGCTGTTGACTGTTAGCTATGGGGGCTCCTAGGTGTAATTGAAGTATGGGGATAACGTACTAGTTGCCCTCAGACTTGTTGTAGTCGACCACGAAGTGGACGGCGCGGGCATCGAAGATGGTATCGAGCCGCTTGGCGCTGGCCTTGGAGACGGGACCAGGGATCTCCGTGGTGACGGGAGTCTCGACGAAGGAAGGCATCGCGAAGGTAACTAGTGACGGGTCTCTGAATGGGGATAATATGATCCTCTGGGTATCTTCTAGTATGTGAATGAGGAGAAGGAGTCTGGATATCCTGAAAAGAATGGAGGTGAAGAATTGGAAGCTGGGGAGGGAGCTATTAAAGTATTTCGCGGCGGCCTCGGAGGGCCATGGACAAGCAGGAGTGGCACCAAGTACCGACCAAGGTCAAGAAGGCCATGGAGGGTCCCCTCCACGGGGTTTGCGGCGGCTCATGAAGACGGTACCGTACAGAGTCGTGGGACCGGAGTCGAGACACCGACCGGCACACAGCCGGAGTGAGGCTCATGAGACCGCAGGCGGCGCCACTGTACTCGGTTCATGGAGGGAGGGAACCCGGCACTTGGTGTGGATTTGGCGTGGCGAGCGTGTACCTTGTCATGACGATGGATGTCGGCAGAAGTACCGCAGTGGACGGGGACGTCGAATTCGCTGTGGTAGTCAGGTTCCGGGGAGTCGCTCAGAGATCCTCTGCGGGCTCCACTGCTGCACGTTCAGTGGTGGCCAGTGCGGATGGAAGCTTCTAATTCTGCCGTCCGTTTCTAGACCAGCACAAACGTCTTGCGGGGGGTAACTAAGACGTCCGAGCCTATCGGCTCCCAAGCTTTTGTTGACGGTACCGAGAGATCGATGTCTCAAACCTGGATGCCTAGTAGACGTTCAATCTCCACCGTGATTCATGGTTCAAATTTTTACGGTCATTTTCGATTGTCACTAGACTTAACGTTACTGCTTGGTCTCTAACTAGCCCTGAGCTGGCCTCTGGATTTCATTATTTCTTAACCCCCACCTCCACCATCTCCGGCAAATCCAAGCACGTCACACGCCCGTCTCAGAGATTGGCTAACCACACACCTACAGTAATTCACTAGTCTAGTATGTACTCCGTACAGTAATTACTTCGCTTCCCGAATGCTTTCCATGCCACATACACCCTCATCACACTCCCCTACCGGCCCGGCTCCCAGGTCGGTGCCGTGTAAGGAAATATTTCACGGAACCGGCATCGGCCTCAACCACATTAACAAACAGCATCGTCATCGTCAAACTGCCTACGAACTGCTGTAAACTGCCCGGTTGTTGCCGCAACAGCGGGCTTGAGCCTAATGAGACAGACGAAGAGCAGGCAGAGAGGGGAAGCCGTATAAGATAGTAGGCAAGGTTAGAAAAGATCAAAGACAGAGAACAAGTCATCTCCCACAAGCGCAAACTATTCGTGATAATTCAAGGTCTTAGCCTGGTCTCACATACACAACCTCCTGACGACGAACGACAGACAAGCATCATCATGGCCGCCATAGCAGGTTCCAAAGTATGTAGTATCCCCGTTGTCGACATCTGTTGTAACTGTCTCACAATCGACACCAATGTGCCCCAACGTCTACAATATAGCCTCCACTAACACCCGGTTTTTGTTGTGATTCTTTGCAGCTTAGCGACCCTACGCTCCTCAAAACTTGCTGCTACGTCAACGGCCAATGGGTCGCTGCAAAGTCCGGCAAGGTCTTTTCTGTCGAGAGTAAGCGCTCCAGCCAACCCCTAGACCTCGGATCTCGAGATCTATGAACCCCTCAGCGAGAGAGTCTTGGAGCAAGAAAAACTAACATTACCTGTGCTGCAGACCCTTCAACCCTTGAAGAAGTGGCAAAGTGCCCCGAGTTCGACGCTCAAGATACCCAAGCTGCCATCGCTGCCGCCGATGCTGCCTTCAAGACTTACCGCAAGACCCCAGCGCGCCAACGGGCCCGTCTGCTTCGCCGTTGGTATGACCTCATGATCGAGAATGCCGAGGACATTGCCCGACTTATTACTCTCGAGAACGGTAAGCCACTGGCTGATGGTAGAAATGAGGCTACCTACGCTGCCAACTTCTTCGAGTGGTTCTCGGAGGAGGCTCCTCGGATCTACGGCGAGACCATTGAGGCGAGCAACCCATCATGCCGTCTCGCTACCATCAAGCAACCCGTTGGTGTCTGCGGCCTCATCGCGCCGTGGAACTTCCCCGCAGCCATGATCACCCGCAAGGTCGGCCCTGCGCTTGCTGCTGGCTGTACGGTTGTTGTCAAAGCTCCCGCTGAGGCTCCTCTGACAGCGCTCGCTATCGCCGAGTTGGCGCACCGCGCTGGCATTCCCGCTGGTGTTGTCAACATTATCACTGCACTTGATAACACAGTCGAGGTTGGCAAGGTCCTAACGACCCATCCTGCGATCAAGAAGGTCTCTTTCACCGGTTCGACAGGCGTAGGCCGGATTCTGATGAACCAATCCTCGTCGACTATCAAGAAATTGTCGTTTGAGCTGGGTGGAAACGCCCCGTTCATAGTTTTCGAGGATGCAGATCTAGATAAAGCAGTGAAAGGATTAATCGCCAGCAAGTTCCGCAACTCAGGCCAGACCTGTGTCTGCGCTAACCGCATTCTGGTACATCGCAGCATCTACGACAAGTTCGTCCAGATGATCCTTGAGGTCGTAAAGACCTTTGTTATTGGCGATGGTTTCGACGAGAAGACAACACACGGCCCCATGATCCACGGCCGGGCGGTCTCCAAAGTCGTTGAGCATGTGGAAGATGCCATTTCTAAGGGCGCCAAACTTGTCCACGGCGGCGAGCCCTTGTCGGAACTTGGTCCAAACTTCTTCAGTCTTACGATGCTGACGGATATGAAGCCCGGCATGAAGATCTGCAGTGAAGAGACATTTGGTCCTGTGGCAGCCTTCTTTGCATTCGACACGGAGCAGGAGGCAGTTGAGATTGCAAACGACACCGATGTTGGACTAGGAGGTTACTTTTTCAGCAACGACGTGAACCGGTGCTATCGAGTGGCAGAGGCTCTGGAGGTTGGCATGGTTGGTATCAACGTTGGTGAGTTTGACATATCCACAATTGAGTTTCTAACTTGGCTAGAGACTAACATCAAAACTACAGGCGTGTTGAGCGACCCTGCGGCGCCATTTGGTGGTGTTAAGCAGAGCGGATTCGGTAGGGAGGGAAGCAAGTACGGCATTGATGAGTTTACCATCACAAAGATGGTTATGACGGGCATTGATGCATAGTTAAGCTTACGGTTTATGTGGTTTCTAGACGGTTTACGGAGGTGGAGCAATACCCAAAATAGTCATATGTAACTGGCTGAGAGCGGCTAGGTTTCATGGAGCTGTCAAGCAGAGAGCTTATGATAAACCTAATAAAACGAACAAGAACTACAAGCTATCTTTATTGGGGAGTATGGATTAAGAATACACAGATAACACATACGACATGGGGTGAGATGTATCGGGGGGGCTCAACGCGCACGACATGGTGTGCAGCTCTTCACACTTGTAAGTCATTGCTGAACGGATGGAAAAAGGTACGGTACAAAGCCCACAACTCACCGGCTTCTACTTTCACCGATACATTCAGAGGACTACCCGCTGGTTGAGTTTGGGGCCAGCTGGTGGATCCCAAGGGACGTACAGGGGTGTCGAAGAGAAGGTGTTGAGCCGTACGCCTCAACACCAAGAAATGGGATCATGGGAGAGGGGAATGGTAGTAGAAGCCAAGGTAGACATGATATGTACAGAATGGTTGAAATTTGCGGCCATGATGTGAAATTTTTAATAAAAGGCGTGGCGTTCAAGTGTCAGAGGTTTGCCTGTACTAGCGGTGCCTATACATGTGACATTGAAACGAAAACTTGTGATGGCAGTAGGTAGGTCTTAATGTTAAGCTCTCGAAGATAGTCTCTTAGCTTCTAGTTGGGGCTGGTGGTCACATTGTACGATGTTGAAAGGAAAGACTGTAGGAGATCCCATCACAATGAGGCTATCACCATCGGCAAATACCCGCTCCAGCTACTGGCTGCTGGTGTTTTTTCCGTCCTGCTACCAACCCCTGGTGGAACCCGTCGCTGCAAACTTTCGGTCCCGTCAGATCTGCAACTAAGCGTCCGCGCTCGGTATTTGGGTCACCTGCAAGAAAAGAAGGTTCCGCCGCGCGGCGGCCCCTCGACCGGGAATGATATTTCACTACGTACAGTACATAACTACGTCTCCGGCCCGGTCAAGTCTCTGACTTCACCGAGGTCTGTTAAGAGAGTGACTAAGGTGTGAAATCGGAGGCCACAGGGATCGCACCGACCGGCAATTGTTCCCGGTCCCACAGTAGGCAACGTAGAGCAGCACCTGGGAATCATATCCGTACAGCAGGAGAATTTGATACGATAAGTTAGAGGTTTAGTTACAATTCACTCTGTACTCCTGCTTGTGTGATAACGAAATACATCGACAGCATAGAAAATCAACGTTTCTTAATAGCGACAATAGAAACCGCTACTACGAGTATATGAAAAGAAGTATTCTCATTAGCCCTGGGGCCGCCCTTGACGTAAACGTCTTGCTGGAAAGCTGTGACTAGATCGTGACACGCTCTCTCTCTCTGGACTGATTAATAGAACAGACAACACCAATAGCACCCTTGTGAGAATCCAAGTCAATGGAGATGTTGTCTGTGGATAATCACAGGTGGACATTCATAATGGCTACCTTGTCTGGTTAGATCCGACACCAATGCACATGCAGATAGCGCTCGAGGTGGTACTCTTAAAGAATGTAAGCCGAGTGATAGCATCAATCAACAAGCGTGGCATCGTGATCGTACAAAATCCCCGAGATAGGCAAAGAAACGGACAACTTTGGGTTCCACATTACCCTAAATCCAGCCCCAACATCAAAATCTCGGAACCGAGCTGTCGGCTCCCATGATCAACCCTGGAACTAAGGATGCAGCTCAAGGTTGAGATAGACGCCTGCAGGCTTCAGTTTCCCGCGCCATTCCTCTTCCTCCGCTCATCGGCTCCGGGCCCGGGGCAGTCGACCTCCGCAGCCAGGCCGCCGGCGGCAAGCCGGCGGGAGGAAACACGTGCGAACAGTACGTAATTAGCAAAGCGTCGCCGTCATGGACCTTTCCCCAGATTTGCGGAGCTGACCATGATAGAATTTTTTATCTCTGTGCCGGTATAGAGAGAGGCTCGGCGTAGGGACCGGCTCAGAACGGAGAGGAGCCGGAGAGGACGCTCGGGTTTCACGGCATCAGGATGAGAGAGCAAGGCTAGAGGGACTTGAAAGATGCCTATCCGGGTTTCAGCCTACGGAAGTGTATCGAAAGGTCGTAGCATGCTAAACTTCGTAGTTTGTCATGGGAACGTACAATTACTTAGACGTCTCCCCAGCCGCCAGGATGTTTTCCACCCGCTTGACCTTTTCCTCCGCAGTCTGCTTCTTATCCGTCCTTTGATGGCTCATAGTCAGCACCAGTTCTTACAATCGGCTGCTTACGCTTCCGATAGTGTGGACAAGATTGTGAAGAGCTTACCGGCTGCCAACCCTCATGGACGACTGGATCCTCACCACGCCGCGGCGGTGCACTGCAGCATGAGCCTTGCCCACTGCCGCCATGACCTCGTCCCATGGTCCCTCTACATTCGCAAAGTCAGCTTTCCGTGCCCATGTAACCACTGCACTCCGCTGCAGCAAGCGGGTTCCTATACAGGAAAGAAATGACGCACCGACGGTGGTACCAGCAGAGTGAAGTGTGTACTTCAACCCACTCGCCTTGAGAACCTTTTGCACCTCTGCAATCTCCTCGGCGACCGAGACCGTTCCCGTACCAAGCTGTCCTCCAAGTCAGTGTCTGTGGTAGATTTCTTGAGAATGATGTGACTCAACTGGAAGAAGACAAAAGTCGACGTAGCACGACTCGGGCGTGGCGATACTAGCATAATCCATGGCGAATGGTCTTCGTGCAGTGCTGTAGTTTAGAGCCGTGATATATTGTTGGAGTGGGTTGGTAAGGAGGCGGGAGCGCAAGGCTGATCGAGAAAGAGGTGAGGGATGGGATTTCAAGCCGGTAAAAAAATGTTAAGAGGCCAATTGGCTGGAAAACGTCACCGAAAACTCAACAATGGCATCACAAGTTCATGATCTCGATATAGAACTTACTGATGTTACCAACAGCGACTGAATATTGATTCGACTCGTGTCATTTTTCACGGCAGCAGCGGTCATCAAGCATCAAGTCAAAGTGGTAAGGGTGGTTTGTGGAGGCATTTTGGCGCCTTTCTCATTCATCGAGTCTATCTAACAGATGGGGGATATATGTCCATCTATGTGGGCCAGTCTTTTGATGTCTATGCTAATGTGCAGCCCAATCCGATTGATGCATCTACCAAACCAATTTCCCCAATGCAAACTTGCTAACCCAAACGCCTCGCTATGTATCCGATTGACTAACCTAGATTAAGAAATAGGTCTCGATGACCTGCATGAGTATGTTGTGAGATGTGTCTCTCATGTGAAAGGCAGAGCGCCCTCAAGTTCAGTATTTACACCAGTAGTACGGCCGCCGCGACAAAGGCTGTCAGAGCGCCCATGCCCATGCGCCTGTTGGGGCCATTGGCGTTGGACTCATCGTCTTCTGACTTCGCCTCTCTCCCCGAAGCGTCAGAGATTCCGTTCATCTTGTCCGCAGCAGCAAGAACCTCGCCCTTATCGAAGAAATCAACGAGCACAAAGGTGGGAATGACACCCCACTCCTTATTGCACTCCTGGAGGTGCTTGCCCAGATTACCATCCTCGCTCGTGCCGTCGCTGTTGACAATGTCGATGTTTTTGGTGTCGGGCGTGTACAGATCCGTGCCGGTTGCCAGGCTCTGGTACTTGAAATGGTTGACGAGACTAAGGTAGCTGCTGGACAATGCCGCCTCGGAGCTATCGAGCTTGGATGGACGGTCAAGAGTGCAGTTGAAGTTGGTGACGTTGGATACCTCGAATGAAGTTTCGAAGACGTAGTCAAACTCGGGCATCAGGAACGGGTAATCGGTGGTGGTCTTGATGTTGGTAACAAAGGAGACGACGCGCGTCTTGTCGTCGATCATGGACTTGAGCGTCGGCCACTCGCCCAAAGGACCTTCGCCAGAAGGCGTATACGCAATATCGGCAATACCAGAGCCATTGAAAGCCTTGCCGACCTCGGCAGGTTCGGCCTTGTCCGAGTTGACAAGCAGGAGGGTGACAACTTCGTTAGGATTGCTACCCATCCAGTCATTGATGCTGCTCAACCAGTCCTCGAGCGGGCCAGCATCGAGTAGATCGCACGATGTATGACACAGACGGAGCGTGCTGTTTTCTTTGTGGACCTGCGCCTGCAGCAGACGAATCCCGGCGTCGAGAGCATCGGTGGCATTGAAGTTCTGGTTGCCTGCGGCGGCAAAGCTTGAGCTACCCTCTCGAAGAAACGCGCTGCCGTGAGCGCCCATGTGTGTGATGTTGTTGTAGTTTCGGTCGCAGAGCTCAGGCGAGTTATTGCATGCTGTGGATAATCCTGAGCCTGAGCCCGAGCTGGATTGCGGGAGAGCGTAGACAGCTGAAGCAGCGGCGAGAGCTCCGGCCGCGACAGAGCGAAATGAGGGAAGCATGATGGCGGTTTGTATGTGTCGTTTTATGGATATGTACGTCTTGGGGTTGCTGATGGAAACAAAGAAGCCAGCACGAGATGTAAAGTTTAACAAAATGAATCCTTCCCTCGAATAGTTTTAAGGAGAAGAGAAATGAATTAATATGTAGTTATGAAAGGATAAGGGAAAGCATGGAACCGAACCAAAAGAGCACAAGGGGATGGATGGTGGCCGTGCTTTAAGCTGACGTCGCCCGTCTCCAGTTTTAAGAGGTTTTAAGAGGTTGGAGAGAGAAGAAAGACCCTGAACTGATCGACTGACGCAGGGCAGGGGGTCGGGTCGTGGGAGACTGACACTGTTTGCTGCGCCCCATGAGACGTCAGCAGTGCTTTCATACACGGGCGAGACTGGGCTAAGAAAAGAGGCCCCTTTAACTACTCCGTATGCAGTTTCATCTAACTAGGTAATTCAACACTTGATTATTCATTGTCTTTGTCCAACTTTGAAGCGTCTAGCTTCTCCCACATGCCGGCCGTCTACTACTCATAGCTAACCGCGAACCGCGCGTCACTATCCTCGTCTGCTGTCTAACTTAGTCCCAGTTGGCCGGCCAGCAAACGATCAGCAATCTCTCGACCAGCCGCCCAGAATCTCCAGATGTGATCGCCTCTCTTTCGCACAACGGCGCACAACGTCGTTATTCATCTGTACAGTGTGAGTCAGCCACCAAGTAGGCGAAGAGGCACACACGAATGCACGCATGCGTATAAATCACTTGGCGAATCAGCCGTATCCAGATTGCTTGTTCATGAGGCGAGATTAGATCTCGTTTATCATTTATAATCCCCTGTCACCTTAAAGGACCGCTTGTACTGAAAAGTTTGAATATTGTCATCCTAACTCTGTGGCACAAGTTGTATCAACATCAAAATCTCTTCTCTTTCCGTACAATATCCAACCTCTCGCTGCCATTCACATCCGTGAAGATCTTCGCCAGCCACGCCTTGTGGTTTGGGTGGTCGGGCACATGCATGAGGCGGCTGGGAGGCGGTGCATAACTGATCCACATCTATTTTTATCCCCCTCTACAGTATGTACATGTATGCCACCCTTCGCCACTAGGCGGCTCAAAACCCAAGGCCATCCCCTTGGCTGTGCGAAGGCTACAATCGCGTACCGTTCCGAGGTTCCGCATCAATCAGGGACGTTATCTGGCCTGCTGATCGAATTAGATAAGAGACTAAATTCGGTACATAATTTCACACTCAATCTAGCCCACAGTAGAAGTACTAGTATTTCCTCACAGTACATAATGTAACCTTACGTCAGGTACCTTAGTATGAGGCTGAACTTTAGCCTCATTATATGTCCGGCGGAATCTCAGCTGTATAGGTGCTTCAGTAATAATAATATGCCATCGCTTGATTGATGCAGGCGAATGTTAAAACTGAATTATTGATATTTAGCTATGTTTTTCGCGATAATTGTTTGATGATACTATACTGATATGTTCATTGAGGTCGAACTACAAAGCGGAGTTAAAAGTGGATCCGGTACGCAATTGTAGCCTTCGCACAGCCAAGGGGATGGCAAACCATAAGCAAACCATAACTACTCTGGCCACTACCGTATTTTGGGTAGTGATGCATCTTGGAAAACATGCAACCCTCTGTAGGCTAGGTTTCGTACGATTCTGCCCTAACCATAACAATCATGGACTAGTTATGATCCACTACCCGCCAAGTTCACAGCCGCTCTTGTTTTAATCCGGCTCCGTCTTCATCCTTATGCACTTTGTTGTCCTATTCAGGGTCGCCATAGTCTTCCACCTTCTCCGCTGCAGCCTGTGCTTCTATATCCTTGAGCTGCTTCTGTCCTTCCTCTGTCGTTGCGTCGATGATCTGCTCCTCCAAACTAAGAACGTTGGCCTATCAACCGATGCGTTAGTCCATGTCAACATTGGTCATCATCGCCCTTCAACTTACCTCGCCAAACAAGCCCACGAGCTCCTCCGCTTCGTCGATAGGCATATCGCCCAGCACCTTGTTCACCTTATCCAGTTCACCTGACTCCAAAGCCTTGCGCATCTCGGGTTTGAACCCCTCAAAGATCTTGCGCGCTTCCTGCTCTTCGGGGTCCTGGCTGTCAGCGGCAGGCACCTTGATCTGGATCACCGTTCCAGGCTCCACGGCATGCAGCTGAATCTGTTCGACTCCCTCCGTTTCACCTTCTTTAGCACGCTCAGCCAGTATCTCCTTGGAGCGCGTTCGGATCTTCATGTAGGTATCCTGCACATCCTTGTAGAACACATCCTGTGCCTGATGTCCCTTGGTCGTAATACGCTTGAAGAAGAGCCCGACACCGTCCTTCCCAAGAGCCCGACAGTACTGTAAAAGAAGAGCCTGGTGCACATACTGCCTTGACAGATCATCCTTGGCCTCCAACGCGGCGTCAAAGGCGAGGACGAGGAGTCCGTCCGTTTCCCGCTCTGCCAAAACATGGGGGTTCTGCGACAAAAACTGGAGACTCCCTGATAAGTCATTTGGCTTAATCAGGCCAAACCTCTTTCCAGCAGCCGAGGCCTCAATCTCGGCATCGTCACCACCCACCTTATTGTCGTCTTGCTTTTCGGGTCCTGAACCTGACGCAGCCCCAGAAGATTTGGGGTTCAGTAGTTCCACCTCTGTAGACTCCTGTGTTTTATCCGCTGGCTTTGACTTGGTAACATGTGAGCTGTCAAACCCGGCGTGAATGCCCTCGCTGGTGATCTTGCGGCCTTCTTCTTGCAAAAGCTCTTCCAGCTTAAGAACCAGGTCTTTTTGCAGGGTTTCAACCTTATCCTCATGGGTCTGGATCTCCGCAACCATCGCCTCATATCGGTTCTCGGGATTTTTTTCATCCAGAGCCTTATTGACCTGATCAAGAAGCGCAGCCATCATCTTGGTATACGACGGCTGCTCCTTCTCTTGTGTGTGCACACCCTCGGGCGGGGGTGGCGGCTTGTCGTCTTTGGGGTTTCCAGCTGACTCCATGACTGCTTGAAAAGCAAGCTCGGCGGGGTTTTTAGTCGCAGCCTCAGAGGCGCGAGCTCGTAGCGAGGCAAGCAAGCTCGAAATGCGCTTGATCAAGCCATCATTGACGATGCGCTCATACTTGAGAGTTTCGATCTGAAGTTTTCGATGCTGACGCTCTTGGTGGATCTGATTTTGTTTCGCGCGAATAAAAGATCTCTTATCGACGTTGGGGTGAACCTCGATATCGGAATCATCACTGAGCTCCAGCGCGTCCTGATAGATGGGTGGTCAGCGGGTATCAGGCTGTGATCGAAGAGAGTACACACCCATTTGCTGTAGTCAACAGGCATACTTGCTGGCTATACTAGCTCCTTGTGTTTCTGATCTCTCCAAGATTCTTAATGCCAGAGAAGAGACAGAGTGCTAAGATCGATCGAAAGGTCAAGACTTTGTTGTTTGTCTTGAGTGAGTGGAAGATTCTGGACCATGCTTCTGAGCTTGGCCATGACGGCGGGGTTCTTGCTTTGGGCACCCCACCATGAGTTGGAAGGAACAGTCAGCCAGCCACGAGGCTGTTAGTTAATCAAGCCACACTTTCAGCACAATCTGATGGCCAGCTAACGTTACGTAGTACGTAACGTTAGTTAATTACAGTCACAGCGCAAAAAGGAAATGCATGATACTCTGATGTAACAAGCTGTGAATGCGTAATCTGGGAATCGAACCCAGGGCTCCCCGACGCTGCTCGAATGGCAACGGAGAATTTTACCACTAAACCAATTACGCTGAGTATGTTGATACGATGAGATTCCCACCGGTTGCACATTCATGTCAATGACTCAAATCATACTTGCCGGGTTGGTAGACATTTGATGTGGCTATTGCTCCCATCACCTGTAGACATCGTCAACTCCTACCCGTCAAGCTACAGAAAGCATCCGCGTAAGCTCGATGTAATGGGGGAGATATGTATAGAACGGATTTTCTGTCGATTATGCCACGGTTTTGAGCCTAGGCAAGTAACGTTACTTACGACATCTCGTATTTATTGCAACTCAAAGTCATTTTGGGCAATCACAAATTCAACATAACTAGCCCAGTAAACCAAGACCAAGGAGATATTTCAACAAAAGAGAAAGATTCAGGGTTCCGCTGGGGATTCCACCTGATATTCCACAAGCAAAAGTACTCCTTCGCTAAATGATATAGACTAATGTACAGACAAGAGGTATCGACGGGATTCCCAAACACCGTATTATAGCAAGTTGTCACCTTCTCCCCCAAACCCCATTTCACTAAAGCCATCCCAGCAAATAATGGCTCAGTATGTACCATGCATTCTGTCAACTCAAGACATTGTCTTCATGAAGTCGTCCAGGTCGAAACTCTCCTCGTACTGCTTGTTATCCCACAGTTCTCCCAGATCATCCAGCCATGCTTTCTTCCCAGGCGCACGCACGTCGCCCGTTTCTATGTCCACCATGTCTTCCTCTCTTCCTTCCATGGTGTTCTTCTCCTTGTCAGCTATAAGGTTTGGTGCCGCGTCCCCAACATTAAATAAGTCTAGGATCTGGTCCGTGTCCATTGTCGAGAGTCCGGCATTCTGCTGATTGACGACAGTCGACGCAACATCTATTTTGAAACGCTGCAGATTCAATATCTTCTCCTCGAGGGTGCCGCGTGTAATGAGTCTGTAGACGTTCACCACTTTCTTCTGACCGATTCGGTGGGCTCGGTCCATGGCCTGCAGATCCTTCTGGGGATTCCAGTCATGTTCGACAAATATGACAGTGTCGGCTCCAGTCAAGTTGAGTCCAAGACCACCGACACTTGTTGTCAGTAGGAGGACATCGTATGAAGGGTCGCTATTGAACTTGTTGACAATATCCTGTCTCTTGTTGGCTTCGACGGAGCCGTCGAGCCGCAGATGCGACACTGAAGGAAGCATCTCTTTCAAAACCTTGTGCTGAACCATGTCGAGCATCTCCTTCATCTGACAAAAGATGAGTGCGCGATGGGGCTTGATGGGTTGGTATAGAGGATCGTTTGACTCATTACCCTCAACGCCAATGCCGCAATCCACCAAAAGGTCTCTCAAGGCGGTCAGCTTGGGTGCGTGATGGGCATCTTCAATTGAGGTGCCTTGCTTGTGGAGAATCTTCTGCGTGTCGTCGTAGAAGCTGCTTCCTGGCTTCATGACCATAGCTGGGGAGTTGCACAGCTTACGCATGTACTGTAATGCTTGGAAAATATGTTGCTTTGCTTCCTTGTCCTCTCGACCAGCCTCGGCCTGTATTTTCCTGCCCTGTTTCCTTGTAAAGTCGTCAAAGAGCTTCTTTTGCAGGTCACTTAGATCACAATAGTAGTTTTGCAGAATCTTTGGCGGGAGGTCATTCAGCACTTCCTCCTTGAGACGTCGAAGCAGGAACGGGAGAACCTGTTTATGGAGTGCTTCGATAGCGAGAGCTCCCGCCTCTTGCTCCTTTGACGAAGCCTTGCTAAATCGACTTGCTGCGATGGGCTTTGCAAATCGATCCAAAAAGACCTTCTCAGCACCCAAGAAACCCGGCATCAGGAAATCAAACAAAGACCACAGCTCCAGGACGTTGTTCTGAATAGGCGTGCCCGTGAGAATGAGACGATGATTGCTAGGCAGCCTCTTGACCGCTTGGGTAATCTTTGCCTTTGGGTTCTTGATCAAATGACCCTCGTCCAGAACGACATAGTTCCAGTTATGTTTGTCAAGGATCTCGGAGTCGTTGCGGCAGACGTCGTAGGACGTTACCACAATATCAGTTTCACCGAGTCTATCCTTCATCGCTTTCCGTTCTACCGGCGGGCCAACATATGCAGTAACGCTCAAGAACGGCGCATATGTCTTGATTTCTTGTTGCCAGTGTCCAGAAAGCGTCGGTGGACAAACAATGAGAGACGGGAGTTTTCGGGCATCGAGCGCCTTGGTTTTCGCAAATTCCTCAGCACGTTGGTGATGATCGCTCGCTACGATGCAGATAGTCTGGAGAGTCTTTCCGAGGCCCATGTCGTCGCAAAGAATACCGTGGAGGTGGTACTTGTTGAGGAAGTTTAGCCAGTTGACACCTTCTTGCTGGTATGATCGCAGCTCTGCCTTGATAGCCACAGGAATCTGGAACGACTCCACCTTCTTCGGGTCGAGCAGCTGGGCAATAAAGGTCCTTTCTCGGTCTCTGCCCTTGAGCAATTCTTCGGACAGGCCAGGCGGGTCAGGAATTCCTGCTTCTAGAGGAACAAGTTTCACCAGCGTAGCAAACGACGTCGTGGCGATCAAGCGAATCTCGTTATCAGAATCGCTCATTCGTCCCAAGACCGGCACGATCAGGAAGATGACATAGGGAAGAATGGCATCGCCCATTACAGCGATCAGGTGGTATATGACCTCAATCGCGCCTTGGCGGAAGTTGAGATCCAGAGGATTGTTGATCGATGGAAGCACCTTCTCAACAAGTGCGGTCATACCCTCGACTGTGATAACGCTGCAGATGGTGGCCATGCACTTGGCAGCCATGTATCGAAATACCGAAAGCTCCGAGTGGAGTGCCTGGATTACCAACGGCATCATTTCCATTACGAATGGATGTAAGGCCTTATCGAGGGTGGGGGTCATTGTTCTGATGACAGACATGGCGTCCACAATCTCCTGTCCAAATGCCTGCTGGGGATCCTTGGCTTCGGGAGGAAGGGTGTTGGAAAAGGCCTTGACCAAAGGTTCCTCCATGAAGGTGCGCAGGCTGGGAACCGTTTCGAGTAGCTTATTTCCATAGGTCCTTGAGAGGATCTCCAGTGCTTCCTTTGCACCGCGTCTGGTCATACGAGCGGCCTTAGCCTCGCGGGCCCATTTGGCTGCATCTGCATGATCAACTCGATCTTCCTCCTTCTGCATAGACAACACGCAATCAGTCTTACTGGCGTGTACCGGGAACTCGGGAGTTTCTGCGACTTCAACGCAAGAGAACTTGACCAGGTTAGCCACCACTTTGTCTGCTGGTCCCTTGCGACCCTTTTCGGTAAACACCTGGACAAGTCTGGCGATAGTGTCGGCTGATCGATTCTGCATTTGCTGGTTCTCTTCTGTTTTGACTGAGTCCATGATACCCTTGATGAGCGGGCTAGGTTTCTTAGGGAGAACCTTCATGGCAACAATTGCGCACGCTGCTGCAGCCTTGACCCTGACGTCACGGGCTGCCTTGACAGCCTTGGCCTCTTCAATGGCTAAAGCCGTAACGTCACGGGCCTCGGATAGTTGTTGACTCGCAATCAGCCTCTGGCCCGGGGGCATTGCTTTCTTTAGCTTTTCATAGTCATCGCTTACGCACTTCTCGGCAGTTGCGATGGAGAAGGCACTGGGGCCAGCCTCAGCTTCACCTTGAACCACTACAGGAAGGGTCGGCAGTTTACTGTGGGAAACCTTGCCGTGATCTCTGAAGAGATGGATCAGCTGCTGGCATTGTGTTCGGACTCGCTGGATGAAATTGACCAAGTCTCTGTAAGCCGCTGGTCGCTCTGAGTCGATGATGCGTTGAAGGTTCTCGAGATACCGAGGAGAGTCACCGAGGCTCTGACTGCTCTTGGCATACTCGTCGATCACCACGCATGCTGTCAGTTGACTGGAAGAAAAGGCGGATCCTAGTCCGGGAATGAGCAGCGCATCATAGTCGTCCAGGTTGGCAACGGGGACAAGCGACATGATAAGACCCATGGCCTTGGCCGCTGATACGCGCGATCGAATGAGAATATCCATCCCCACAAGGTCAACGTCGCCTTGCATCATGTGGCCGTCGACATCATGTGTGAGACTGCTTGTAGGGACTTCATCAACCTTGGTCGACTTCCTGCGGCGTTTAGGCGCGCGATCGGAGCCGTCAGGTGATGACGGCTTTCGGGGTGTGTGTTGTATTATCCCAGGAATGGAATACGTGCCACCAGACGGCTTCTGGAAGAGCGTGGCATTCATTGGGATCGGGTTTCTCGAGACGCCAATTGGGTGTAGCGTTAGCTGCATCATGGGGTCGATGTGGGCAGCAAACTCATCAGCAAGGACAGCAGGGTTCTTGGCGAGGTTTCGGACGAGAGCTGTCCAGAGTTCCAAAGACATATGAAGAGCTTCCTTGTCTCTCTCGACAAGGATATTTTGAAAGATAAGGCGGAGGATCCTTCCATTGAGCCAGCCCTGTGATGTCTCGGTATCAAGGTTGGCAAAGGTGGACAGCGCCTTAAGAACCGCTACTCGTACCGACGTAATGGTATGTCTCAGGAATGGGTAAAGTCGGGGAACAAGCAGAGTGAATGATCGCTCTTCGTCCTGAGCAGCTGACATCTTCATGGCGTCCAATACCTCAGGGAAACTGCATAGTGTAGCGAGGAGATCCATGATCCGGCCGGTACTTGCGCTGAGATCGTCTCCAAGGTTGGAAAGACTCTCCCAAATAATGTTAACGAGACCGTCAAGCTGTGCAGGTCGCAACATGACGAACTCCTTAGCCATAGGAATCAAAGTGGCTGCGCTGACCGAGCGAACATCGTCATCCATATCGCCAAGACCTTTCATCACGGTCCTGATGACTCCGTCTATCATATCACCGTCTTGCAAAAGGAGGTCTTTTCTGACCGCAACGACATATCTCAGCCCAATCATACCGCCATGGCACACGGACCAGACCGGTCGATCAAGTTTGAGATCGTCCTGCATAACCATTCTGTAAAGAATTTTGAAGGTGCTGTAAACCGATGGCGACGGGAGATGCTTGAGTACAGATCCCAGAGACTGTCCGATCGTCTCTCTGATTGGAGCAACCGAGGTATCGGAACTGTAGTCGGTGAAACGATCGAGCATGAGTACGCAACAGAGACGACAAGCCAGATCATCAAGCCACTTTCGATTAAGCAGGTCATTTTCTTCCCTCGACTTGGCGCGTACTCTCCCGGCGCCTGCGCCATGCACACGAATGACTTCCCGCAAGCCCATCGCAGCTCCGTGGCGGGTTTCCCAAGACGAGTCCAGCAAATCGATCTTGAGAAAATCACAGAGTCGCTCGTACGGCCACTCGGCGCCCTCCATGGTCTCCTCTGCCTCGAGCTCCGATTTGATGGGAATGACGGGCCCCTTGAACTCACTGACGACTTTGGTGTCTTCGTCGACGTCAGCCGGCCGTTCGAGGTTGAAATACTCATTCACCTTTCCGTTCTTCTTGGCCTCTGGGTCGGGCATGGGTGAATCCTCTCCGATGTTATCGGATCCTCCAGTCATTGAACGCCTAACAGAGAGATCGCCAAAGCCGCCTTTGCCTTGTGATGCTTTCATAGCTTCTCGTTTTCGTTTTCGCTTTAGTACATTAAGCTGCCGTGAGCTCAACTGAGATTCCTCCGATGCCTGATTTTGGCTGCCAATACCATCGGCGCGGCTGTGGCCGTGGCCATTGGCAGCGTCCATCGGTGTCATGGGAACAGCCAGATTCTCGCCGCCAGTGTAGGCAATCTCTTCGTCTTCGTACTTTCTTCCCAGGAGACCCAATCGGCCGTGAAGAGTCTTTTTCTGGTGAGTCAAGCGAGCTTGAGGATCCAGGGCTGCAAGTCCATATTCGATACCACTACCCCGTAGTAGTTCCCTGCCATATTTGAGGATCATGTCAACATCAAGCGTCTCTAGCTTGAACAGCCCGTCGTCAGAGAGGCTTGTTGCTTTGTCTTCCTCCTCTTTCTTGATGTGCTCGTTTTCGTCAGCAGGGTCTTCTTTCTTAGGCTCCGCGGGAGCATCTTCGAAGTTAGGGTCATGGAGAGGGGCATTCTCTATGATTTTGCCAATAGCCGAAGCAGCAGTCCTCCTCGTCTCCCAATCCTTGTGCCTTAAGTAGGGAACAACACGGGATAGTAAATTGAACAGCTCATCCGGATGCTGCTTTTGCCAGTCGGCAAGCTGGTTGACAGCAGTATCACGAATTAGTCTCGTACTCCCCGTCTCGAGGATCCTGTTAATCAGTCAGCCCTATGTCCAAAGACTCACAGTACATGGTTCTCGCTGGGGCCCAGTCTAATGTACTCACGTGACTAATCTATCAAGTCTGTAAAAGAAGGTTAGCAAGGTCACGACGATAAAAGGTTGTTGAATATTAGCAAATAAAGGCTTACCTCGATGCCATGATGTATATTAGCGAATGATATTATGAATAAGTGCCGATATCATGGCATTTCGATTACTGCATGTCGGAAGTCAGTTATGAGTCTGGTTGAGACGCGATGTTGAGTTCAGAAAGTCATAGACATAAAGGTGAGCCAGGGAGGCTGAATTAGTAGTATCCAGCAGCGCGGGATCGTGTAGCGCGACGCGACGGGAGTATGTGGGTCGCCGGGAATAGATGCGTGCATCCGGGAGACAACAAGGAAGATACATAGGGATGTATGAAATCTTGGTCGGCAAGAGACGCCACTCCCGATTGGCGGCGCATGGGCTTGACATACAGAATTGAACCCCAAGGTACGGAGTACAGTGAAAGGTTAAAAGAAGGTGATTGATTGAATGATAGGAAACAAGTGATTACTCGTGACGCAACAGCATCAGGGAGTGGGGGGGGGAGCGAGATCAAAGGATCATCAGACAGAAAGGGGGAAATGGGGAAATGTTGAGTAACATAGTGAAAATATATGCATAAGCGACCACTTACCGACAGAGTTTGGTGATGCAAGAGAGGCGCGGTCAAGCCTTGGAAAATAAAGTCAAGGTGCGCCTTTGCGGTGTTGCTCGGCGTAGGCGTAGTCGAGACTTGTAATTGACAAAGCAAACCTTGTCAACTCAGAGCTGCTTGCCGGATGGCCCGGCCTAAGTCCAGGCTAGAAGAGGAATTTCCCCTGTCTAAAGCGCATGCAGCATCGGCAGTTAAGGTTGACGTGTGGATGTGCGATGCTATGCAGAACAACACGCTGCAATGGGACGTTAGCCGATCTTAATCGCGATGATATTTTATGCCCCGGGGCGGCCCTGGTTGGCTGGGTTGCGGGATGTTCGGAGGAGGCTGGATGATGTCGGGCAATTGAAGCAGTCAGGATTGGATGGCCAAGTGTCCCGAAGTCCGTGTTAAAAAGCCAACAAGCGATAAGTGGCAGGGGAGAAGGGCAATGAATAAAAGATAAAAGTGGATGCGACAGAACGAATTGAAACGTTCGTTATGGTAATGGAGCTTGCTCTTACCTGACTGAGGTGAACAGATGTGGGTGGTGCTGTTGCTCCTTCCGCTTGCGCTGACTGACTGTGCTGCTGCTGCTGCTGCTGCTGTGGTTCCGCGGGTAACCAGCTGGGAAAATCGGGGTGGAGGGCAGGCCGGGTCTTCTATAAGTGACTGCTTGTATTTTTATACACGCGGCGCGGCTTTGGCAAAGCACGGCCAACGGTTTCTTTCGTCTGGGCTCGCTTAATTTCCCTCTTGCCTGTTAGCGTCATTCTATCCCTGCTCTTTTTTTCTTGCTGACTTTCCCTTGGTCCACTCCCATGAGGCTTGTCCCTTTGGGGCTTGACTCGCCTGGGGACTCGACGGCACAAGTGCAGAGACCCACTTAAGGTGTGGTCCAGCCGCGCTAGAAAAGTCTCTCCAGGAGCCTAGCACCCAGCCTCACAGTCACTACGTAGTGTGTACGTTGTTTGTCGCGACGGCATTTCTAGTCTATGATTGGACAACACATTTAGCTGTCTCCATTTTGATCACGGTCGACCTTACTCCATAGGTAGTCAGTGTGCGATTTACCCTACGTTGTAGAACAAGAGACGGATTATTTGCTTTGATGGCCATATTAGCAAGCCAGACTTCAGATATCGAATACCTTATGGAGTAATTGCAGTTAAATGTAAGTTACTGGTGGAGGAACCAAAGCTCCTTTGGCATAGCCGCCAGCATGGTCCACCAGAGTGTAGTTGTGATTAAGCAATTAACAGTGTTGTGTTGCAAGTCTTTCTGTCTAACAATGGTTTATGCTCAGTATATCGATCACTATGTACATGTGTAGCCTTAGTGTGTGTTTCTCGGTACCCTGCGTGTATGCTGAGCTTTCAACCCCGGTAGCGGAATAGTGACACATAGTCGAAGAGACTATACAACGCCTATGGCTATTCGTATACCTCTTCATCACGGTCGCTGAACTGTTGGTCGCCGCACCCGTTGTCCAGCGAAGAGTGCAAACTGTACAGCCCAAGGAACCGCAGAAAGAACAGAAGAGCAGCAGGGTCAGAGTACTCAATATATAGAGTACAATGCTCAAGTGTTTGCCTTTGCTGCAGAGACAAACATTGCCACATGGGTTTAATGATGCCTCAATTGTGAATGCGTAAGTTGATCCTAGATTAACCACCCATCCACTCGTTAAGATCACATTATTCCCCAGGCTCCGTAAACAAGTGCTTGAACACAATATGATCATCCATGGGGCTGAAGCAAGGAAAACCGCAAGGCAGCAGCAGGTCACATACTTGATTCCTTACGGTGGCTGACTATGTACCTACCCAAGTAGGTAAAAGTGAGCCTCATCTATTGTCTGAGCAGCTTCCCAAGTAAGAAGAATGTGAGAGAGTATATGAAAACAAAGTAGTTAAATCGACTAACCAAAATCTTCAACAATTAAAAACCAATACCTCAACATCATGAGTGCGGGTATCCAATCTGGCATTATGAGGGTTAAAGAATAAGTTACCTACGGAGTAGAGGCTAAGCTTTCAAGCATGCCAAGCACGGACCACGTTGTCACATCACCGATCAGCCTAGCGCCTAGCTTCTCAGGCAGCAAACACGTCCCAGCGCATCGACGCGCCAACACCGACCACTTTGATCGCGGTGCCCAGAGCGGACGCGTTGATCGCATCAAGTCGCATCCCCAGGCAGAAATCGCAGACAGCTTCGACACTGCGCCGCACCTCGCAGACAAGCCCTTTATTCTTTCGCATGTTGCGCAAAGGCGCCGGCGCAGCCCATCATGTATATCAAGCAGATCATCATCCAGGGCTTCAAGAGGTATGTCTAGGACCTTAAAAGAGTCCCCCCTCAAGCCCCTCGCGGTCCTCTACAGCACCCGAATGCGGCTCATGAATGGCTAACGTTCATGCAGCTACAAGGACCAGACCGTCATCGAGCCCTTCTCATCAAAGACCAATGTCATTGTCGGTCGCAACGGCTCCGGAAAGAGTAATTTCTTTGCAGCCATACGCTTCGTCCTGAGTGATGCGTATACCCAGATGAGTCGAGAGGAGCGCCAGGGCCTCCTCCACGAGGGCTCTGGCTCCGCAGTCATGTCAGCATACGTCGAGATTATATTCGACAATAGCGATGACCGATTTCCCACCGGCAACAAAGAGGTTGTCTTGCGCCGCACGATTGGACTCAAGAAGGACGAATACTCTGTTGACCGCAAGGTTGTGACCAAGACCGATGTCATGAACCTTCTCGAAGCCGCAGGATTTTCGCGATCAAACCCCTACTACATCGTGCCGCAGGGACGTGTTACCGCCTTGACAAACATGAAGGAGTCTGACAGACTGAACCTGCTAAAGGAAGTGGCGGGAACTCAGGTGTACGAGACACGTCGTGCGGAGTCACTCAAGATCATGAACGAGACGAACAACAAACGAGAAAAGATCGACGAGCTTCTTGAGTACATCAAAGAGAGACTAGACGAGCTAGAAGAGGAAAAAGAAGAACTGCGAGGGTTTCAGGACAAGGACAGAGAGAGACGATGCCTTGAGTATGCCTACCATCACCGTGAGCAAACAACGATCCAATCTGCCCTGGAGGAACTCGACAATGCCCGTCAAGACGGCCTCGACACCTCAGACACGAGCCGGACAGAGTTTACTCAAGGCGAAAAGGCCGTATCCAGACTCGATTCAGAGATCCACAAGCTACAGAGGCAAATGGAGCTCTTACAAATTGACCGACGTCAGCTTGAGGAAGATCGACGTGACAGCGCAAAGGCTCTGGCCAAGGTGGAGATGAAGACTGAAAACATGAGGCAAGGACAATCCGCACAAGAGCAGACGAGGGCCCAGCACGCTGCAGATTTGGAATCAGTCCAGAACGAGATAGCGACCAAAGAACAAGAACTCTCGACCATTGTACCGGAGTTTAACAGCAGGAAACAGGAGGAGGATGAAGTACGGAGGCAGCTTGACCACGCCGAAGCCACACGCAACCGCCTCTTTGCCAAGCAAAACCGAGGTTCCCGATTCAGAAACAAGTCTGAGCGTGATGCTTGGCTGAGGCAAGAGATCGAAGAGCTCGACCTTACAATCAGCACCCAAAAGGCCAACAAGATTGACGCGGATGAGGAAGTTGAAAGGGTTCAGCAGTCGATTTCCCAAGCCGAGAAGGAGGTTGCCGACCTGCGATCCCGCCTGGCCAACTTCAGCGGTGAGCGAGCACTCCTCGCAGAGGAGGCGACCAAGGCACGAGATGCTCTCGATAAGCTCAACGACGAACGGAAGCTTGTTAGGCGCGAGGATGACAAGCTTAACTCGGTCATCTCAAACGCTCGGCAGGAGAAAGATGGTTCCGAGCGTGAACTATCACATACCATGGATGGAGCTACTGCGCGCGGTCTCGCGACGATTCGACGCCTGAAGCAAGAGCGAGATATACCTGGAGCGTATGGAACGTTGGCAGAGCTCCTCGAGGTTAGCGATGCTTACAGGCTACCTGTGGAGCAGATCGCCGGTGCCAGCCTCTTTCACTATGTTGTGGATAATGCTGAGACCGCCACTTATCTTGCAGACACGCTGTTCAGGCAGCATGGAGGTCGAGTAACCTTCATGCCCCTTGCTCAACTACGACCACGTCAGATTAACCTCCCTAGATCTAATGACGCCGTACCGTTGATGAGTAAGATATCCTACGATCCCGAATATGAAAAAGCTTTCCAGCAAGTCTTTGGTAAGGTCGTTGTCTGTCCGAACCTGACAGTCGCCGGCCAATACGCCAGAAGCCACGGCGTGGACGGTATCACTGCCGAAGGTGATACTACCAACAAGAGAGGTGCCATGACTGGTGGTTACATCGATCCACGGAAGTCGAGACTGCAGGCGGTCCAAGCCGTGAACAAATGGCGGGACGAGTACGAGAAACTCAATGCTCAATCTCGTGATATCCGCCGACAGGTGGAACTCAAAGACCAAGAAATTACAGCCGCCATGTCGGAAGTTCAGAAATTCGAGCAAAGGCTACGGCAGGCTGACGATGGCTTTGAGCCTCTGAGACACGAACTAAGAAACAAGTCGGCACATCTTGAGAATGAGCGAAACCACCTCGATGCTGCAATCAGACGCCGAGATGCTGTTGAAAATAATATGAACACGTTTATGGAGGACGTGGCGGGCCATGAAGCTGAACTGGGAACCGACTTCAAGAAGAGCTTGACCTCGGCAGAGGAACGTCAGTTGGAGGAGCTCAGCAGTAGTGTCCAAGAACTCCAGAAGCAGTGGAATGAGGTCAGCAAAGCCCGCGGCGACCTTGGGCGCCGGAAACAACTTCTGGAGGTGGACCTCCGCCAAAATCTGCAGATGAAATTAGACCAGCTCAATAGCCAGGCGTTTGAGAATTCTACGTCTGGTTCGTCAGCAGGTGGCTTAAAGGATGCGCAGAGAGAATTGAAGAAGACGCAAAAAGCCCTCAAGGCTGTTGAGGACAGCTTGCAAGAGACAGAGTCCAAGATGGATGAAGTGCAGGCTCGCCTGGAGCAGATGCGTAGCGAGAAGGCTGAGCGAGAGCAATTACAACAAGAAATCTCGGCCAGGATCGAAAAGCAACAGAAGAGGATGGACAAAAGCCTCCGCAGGAAAGCTCTCTTGACAACGCAGGCAGCAGAGTGTGCCAAGAATATCCGAGATCTAGGTGTACTCCCGGAAGAGGCCTTTGATAAGTACGAGAACATGGAGGCTAAGACAGTGAGTGTTTTCTATAACGTCCTAGTAGCTCCATGTACTAATATGGTCTTCAGATCACGTCGAAACTCAAGCGAGTAAACGAGGCACTCAAGAAGTATAAGCACGTCAACAAAAAGGCGTTTGAGCAGTACAACAACTTTACTACTCAACAAGATCAGCTGATGAAGCGCCGGAAGGAGCTTGATGCTTCTCAGTCGTCGATTGAAGAACTCGTGGAGCATCTTGATCGTCGAAAGGACGAGGCCATTGAGCGTACCTTCAAGCAAGTCTCGAGAGAGTTTACGACCATCTTCAGCAAGCTTGTCCCTGCCGGACACGGCCGTCTGCTCATCCAACGACGTACGGATCGCCGGCAAGAGCCTGCAGAGGAATCGGACGGAGAGACACGAGGAGCCGTGGAAAACTACATCGGTGTAGGAATCAGTGTATCGTTCAACTCAAAGGAGCTTGATGAGCAACAAAAGATCCAGCAGCTCAGTGGCGGTCAGAAGAGTACGTCGAAACCCCTGTCTAAGTCTTGTGAAGACTTAATTTATTAACAACACTAGGTTTGTGCGCTCTATGCCTCATCTTCGCCCTCCAGGCAACTGAGAGCAGCCCCATGGTCATCTTCGACGAGGTTGATGCCAACCTCGACGCCCAGTACCGAACCGCCGTTGCAGCGCTCCTCGACTCCATCTCCAATGAGATCGGGACACAGTTCATCTGCACCACCTTCCGACCAGAGATCGTCCACGTCGCCGACAAATGCTACGGTGTGACGTTCCGACACAAGACGAGCTCAATCAACTGCTACAGCACCGAGGAGGCGCTCAACTTCGTTGAGGGCCAGGCCAAGCCGGTCTGAAGAGCGAGGGTATATGTAATCTTATGGTGGATGCGTATGTAACCGGCGTTGGGCGGCTTCCTTAGGCGATTGCGAACTGGGATTTTCAGGTGCTGGTGAGGAGGCTGGAGATATTGCTTTTACGTTATGTGGTTGAGGCTATCTATTCTGACGTATCAACAGGTCGTATGTCTGATCTGAAACTAAAATCTCATTACAACTAGCCCTGATGTTTATATTCAAAGAGAGCCGTCCCAGCCGTGGTGTTTGAGTCCGAGAAATATATATAATGAAACATCACCTTCCGTTCGATGACTTGTGGTTCATTGTGGTTGTCACGAAGGTTCCTGTTGTTAGCTGGCGGTGCTCATTTAGTCAAGCGCTTCTACTGAATCTCGGGACTTCTCAAGATTAAAGCATTCACGATTTTACACAAGTATCGTTTGACTTGTCAATTGTTCTGTATAGTTAGTATACATGATAATTATACACACAGCATCCGCGTGCACTGCCCTTTCTCTCCCGTCTCTAAATCTACCTGTCTGCCATCATATTGCGGACGCCCTTGAAGTACTCGGGCGACAGCTGCTTCTCGAGCTCCTCACGGGTCAACCACTTGAAGTCGGTGTAGCCAAAGGGGTTATCCTTGAGGTCGGCCTGGCCGGCCATTATTCTGCCCTTGAGGAAGAACGTCTTTTGGCCCTTTCTGTCGACACTGCCGTCGGCCTTCAGCTGCGGCTGCGTGACGACGTGGGCGACAGGTACTCGACCTACAACCCAGGTGTTCATGTTAACGCCGGCAGCCTGGTCGAGGACCCGCTTGGCGGACTGTCATATGTCAGTATTTAGTTTCATCTGGCTTTTGAGTCAAGAGGCGCCTGGATCTTACCTCATGGAGGTTCTCTTCCTTGGGAATCACATCCGCAGGGAAGCACCAGCCATCCTTGCCTTTGACGACGAGGTACAAAGTTCGGTCAAGCTGACGATCCAAGCGTTGTACATCGCCCTTGCGGTCCGCCTCAGTGACACGATCAGCCGGCGGCTCGACAGAGACAACGTCCTCAGGGGCAATCAGCTCGGCATCGTCACTGACACGCGCCTCAGCATCCTTTAGTAGCGCCTTGACGATACTCTCCTGACTGCTCAGCTCATCGCCGACCTTGAGCTCGTCCTCCCACGCCTTGGAACTCTTGCCATTGTACACACCTAGCTCCTTGGCGACAGTGCCTTGGCGCTCCTGGACTTTGACGCTCCAGTCGAGGCGGCGAGCCGTGTCGGGTTTGAAGTAGATGCTCGTGATGAAGGGCGTGTTGAGGCGCTCCTCAAGGCGCTTCTGGTAGAAGAAGAATGAGTTTTCAAATGGCTCCAGCTTCCGCGTCACCAGCGGCGGCCGCGTGAGGATCATGCCGGAGCGGACGTCGTAGGGTGGCTGAGAAGGATGGGCCACCGCAGGAGGGTGCACGACGGCGGCATCGGTAGCTGTGGCAGAGTAGAGACGGGCCGAGAGTCTGGGAAGGGTGGATGAGGCGCATCGGGCGCAAATATTGGGAGAAGCTGGATGCAAGCGTGTGGGTTAGATATAAGGAGTTCTCGTGAGGCTTTGAACATGACCAATATCTTTCTCGGAGCAAGCACTCAATTGCGGCCGGGGAACAGGATGAATGAACTTACTAGATAGCACAGCCTGAACGGCCCGTCCACCTCGACTTGAGGCTGTCATTATAGCTATCTTCCCTCAGTGGGTGGCGGCTCCCGGCGTGTATTTGAGGTACACAAGTAGCGGTTTGGTGATGTCCAACGACCTTTCGCGCGTCTCTCGAACTTTTTCCCGGTTGCTGGAGGCGGTACGTACCTACCTACCTTGCGTTAGGTTCCATTGGTGATGTGCCCACCAGGGCACTGGAAGGTACCTAGAGGTGGGGACTTCCATAGATCGCTTACCTAAGATAGGTACGTACCTTACCTGACATGGATACGACAAGGGTGTCTGCTGAAGCCTCAGGCACCAAGTCCCTTGTCCATATCATACATTGAAATTTCTCCTTCCCGGCTTCTTTCTCTTTTCTCCTCTCAAGGCGCCATTTCCTTATCGTCAAGACCTGTTTCCACCTCCAGAACGTCCTGATCATTTACGCGTGCCGAGAGTGAATTCCGCAGTCTTTTTCGCTAGCGGGGCCTGCAAGAACTTTTCTTACAATTTTCCACCGGGTTCTGTTAGATAGATACTGCTGACATTTCTTCCTCAAAAATGTCAATTTTTGTGTGCAAATACTTGGCTCAATAAGACTCATCAAGACTGGTGCGTTGGGCTCGAGCTTTAACGTCCTCGTCTACCATGCTGTTCAACTGTGATGTGTATCCATAATACGTTGCGTCCTTGTTTCGATTTTGACGTTGCTTGTAGCACCAGGGCCACTGTCGGGACGCGAGAACCACGCCTCGCCTGTGGAAAAGCCTGTTACACTATGGATGGATATGTCACTGAAACTGGTGACAGGACTGTTTGTGATGATCTTCGCTCTGCGTACGTAGTACGTGGCCGTTAGGAAGCATTCAGGTCAATTACCATGGAGCTTGAATTGCTCAAGTCGAGGCTCAGAAGCCTACCGAGACATGATATTCAAACATAAGATGTTAAATACACAAAAGAGCCGGTAATAATATTGGCCCCAGTACACCATATACCAGATCTGATCATCGCATCCCAACCGCAACTCCA
This sequence comes from Fusarium staphyleae, assembly GCA_017140175.1. NCBI lineage: Eukaryota > Fungi > Ascomycota > Sordariomycetes > Hypocreales > Nectriaceae > Fusarium > Fusarium staphyleae. The sequence continues at coordinate 48,628 of JADDON010000329.1, forward strand.
ATGCGACACCACGCTGAAAATGCAAAGAACCATGTCCGCCCTTAAATGATGATGGGTATCAAACCGTAAGGACTGCCTGATAATGCCTCGAAAACGCCCACTAAACTCAGTTCACGCTGTGATTTGTCGCGTCAAGCAGACAGCTCTGCGACTGCTTGAGCCACCTCTTTAGTCACTCGTTTCTCCCATTGTTGGCGGGCTTCATCATTCAGCGAGGCTGCACCTTTGACTTCGTCATAAAGCTTCCTCGATATGTCCCGGTTGATACTTGAATATTGCTCTGTCGTTAACTTCTGGGATCGCCAGTGCGGCCGCAATGCACCTTTGACGATCTCATTTATCCTGATCTTGTCTTCATGTGTAATGTTGGGTCTCGTTGGAGATTGATCTTTTCGTTGCGCCTCTACCTGATGTGGGCGGCGTGGACGGGGTTGGCGTAGCTCCAACGGGCGACCCTCAGGCCGGTTCGTCCGTGTTTCCGAATCGTTATGATCATGGTTTTGGCGAGTAGGAGAATAGTTTGCGGATGGCCTGCTTGACCGTACTTCCGAGTCGCTATAGTCATGGCTCTTACGAGTAGGCGAGTAGTTTGCTGATACTCTATTTGAACGTGTTTCTGAATCGCTATGATCATGGGTCTTTCGAGGAGGAGAATAGTTTGCGGGGGGATACAGCGGCTGGATGGTGGTGCTGAGTGACATTGTCGGCGAGCTTGGCCTGCCGTTCAAGTTCAGAAGAGGAGGGGGCGTGATGGAGAGAGCCCGAGGACTGCTATATGCCGATGGTGATGGAGACATGGCGGGAGATAGAGCTGGCGACGACGCGTCTGGCGGATGTCGCCATCCGTTGATTGTTACTGATGCATCGTCCTCGGGCATATTGCTCGGTTCGAGTTCTTTCAATAAAGAAGAGACCAGTGGAGGATCAATACTGTTGTGGCTTATGACGACATTTCTAGACGACGAACCATTGGTCGTGGCCCGTACGGCCGAAGGGCCAGCAACTGGTGCTGGTGATGATACAGAGCTCGAGCCCTCGCCGTTCTGGGTAGGGAGTCGCCGAGTTCGAGGGCGCTTCAGCTTTCTCTCTGGCTCCTGGACAGGCTCACGAGGAGATGTAGTGGTGGATCGAGCCTTGCGCTTACGTGCAGTAGCACTGGGCTCTTGGACTTCGCGGGCACGCTCGAGGGCGCCCCATGCTCGTCTCTCGTCGGGTGTTTCTCGTACCGGTTCAGGGGCCGGCTGAAGACGTTCGCTAATGGCTGGAGGAATGTTATTCGCAAAGACATCGCGCGCACCCAGGCGGCGGGCAATGTCCATACGCTGTTGCCATCGCTCAAGCTCGCGTCGCCCGAGCTCTTGGAACCGTCGATATTGCTCCAGCTCTTCATCCTCATCATCGTGGTTGTCCAAATCCAGATCGCTCATCTCGTAGAAGCGACCCGAGAACTGACCCCAGGCCCCTTGCCACTCAAAGTTGCGAGCTTGACGGCGTGCCCTCCTCAAGCGTTCTCGAGTTCGCACATTAAATCCACGGACGTTTCGAGGGTTCGGGCGTCGGACGTATGGATGGGGAGACCGGTCTGCGGCCCCGACCGAGTCTGGTTCTTCTACGAGCTGGAACAGATGCGAACACTCCATACAGTACCAGTCGCCATCGGGTATTGTCTCGAGACCGATGCAGTGGGTATGGTAGGCGGCATCGCAGCTGTCGCAAAGGAGGAGGATATCTTCTCGCTCTGCTGAATTGCAGATTGGACACGGGTTGCCTTGTTCCTCTTCCTCCTCGTCGGGGTTCTCGCCCAGCCACTGCCTTACATCGAATTCGGCAACCTGCTTTTTGTCTTGGACATCGTATCTAGAGATGGGGGTTCCTGCACGGAGATATCAGTCAGCGGGTGCATCCATGCATGAGCGTAGGTATAGCTAATCGTACCATCAACGCCGTTATACACATTAACCGAGTGAAAGGGATTACGGCAAATGGGACAAGTATTGGTCTTTTGAGCCCAGGAACGAATACATGCATCGTGAATGATGTGATTACACCCGTCAAGGGCAGCGACAATGTTGAGGTAACTGGAGTCGTCTTCGAGGGCATCGGAAGCGGTAGCGGTAGCGGCAGCAGCGGGTGCGGGTTCGGAGGCGGGTTCGCCGCCAGCGACAATAGCAACACCATCACTTGCAGCGATAGTGATGGCCGCAGCAGCAGCGTCAGCTTCGAGGGCAGATGGGGGCCCTGGTAGAGGATCCAGGCATATAATGCACTGCTCCGGTTCAGACATGATGTCGATTTCGATAACACAAGTCGTATCTTGATGGAAACATGTAAAAGAGAATTGGTTCAAGGGACTTCGGTTCAAAGCGCGGAGGCGGTGGTGGTAAAATGGATGGCGATCGATTTAGGTGGGATAGCTAGGTCGATTTTGGGGGGGGGGGCAAAGTGGCAGGGCCTGTTGTGAGTGGTGATGTATTAGTGTATCGTTCTTGGTGTAAAGAGCGCCTGGACTGGAGGGCGAGAAGCCTACTAATGATTGAAGGAAAGAAAGTTGAGCAGCGGGCTCCAGAGGCGGGTTTCGCGCCTGTTAGGGGGGTCAGGCGCAGGGCCAATCAGCGGCCGTCTGTTCCCGGAGCGCTACGTCCTGCTGCCTTCTGCTGTGCTGTACGAGAGACCCTGGATGATCCTCGATCGCGTCGAGTCGATCAAGAGCCTTGGGGGACATGGGACGAACCAAGAGGGTATATGTAGGGGAACATGTGGGCCTTGTTGAGAAGGAATTGTATTGATACATACATTTAGTCTATTCTACTGCTCTCCTACGGATATATTGTCTTGAAGAAACAAACTAGCGATGTCCTTTTGTCCCACTTGAAGCCCACCCAGGTTGGGTTATCGTGGGTTGTTGCAAGAGCAGGGTGCAGCTTATCCTTGCGACTAATATTAAGCCACAGGTTGCAGGGTTCTTGCTCTATTTTCAGTGGTCGAGAACTGTAGAGAGGGGCAGCCAACGGGCAGAATGTACTTGAAGTGGGTTAATCAAGAAAGAAATAAACGAAGAAACAGAAAAGTTGATGGGGGTAGGTTTCGTTTTGCGTCATTGCTGGTGGTAGGTACCCGTGGTTTGAAGTACAGAGTGAGTCTCATGGAACCTTGTTGTTGGAAGGTCAGTGCCTTAGTAGATGAGGAAGTTGATTGGAGATGCAGTCAATGAACCCTGATTGTGGCACGAGGCTGGGGTACCTCTCAAGGTAGCTTGTGATTTGCAGGGAACCAAGTGCCTTGTGGATAAAGTGCTCAGTCCAGACTGGAACAGGTAGACAGCTCGATGGGAGTAATGAGTGGAATTGAACAGATTTAAGAATAAGAATGAGAGTGACAGATGACGGAGCGAGAATGGAAGCTCTCAAATGTTGGAACTCTTTGAACCTGTAGGTGTGACCATGATTCACAGGCTTCCGATATCACAGAGAATGGGTAGTCCGTACAGAGCTCGTTAATATTGTCCCTGACAAGTCCATCGTTCGCTCGCTGGCTGTAGAGCAAAACGTTATCTGCGATATTGGATAACGCGCACTTTGGGCATATCAAGACAGAGACTGAACATCTCCGCTAGAAGGCATCTGACCACTCCGTACATCGGGTCCCGTCGTTTGTCCCCACAAGTCCTTGAACGAGCATATCAAGTGCTCATCGCACCAAGTGAAAAGCATCTCAGACTACCTAGCCCATGTTCCACGTCTACTACTTACCCTATTAGCTCATTATAGCCCAGGGAATCCGTCCTCGTGACGCGAGTCACCCACTCTGTCAGCCCGATTCGTTGCTGTAGATGGCGACAAACTCCCTTGTTCTTAGCGGTGCTCTCGTTTTTCACATCAGTGCGTAATACCTGCGAATTTGATTCAACGATTCTTTCCGTGTGTGTTGTCGACTCACGATGCGACCCTGAAAGGTTCAGTGGGTGATAGTTCAAAGAGCCAAAACAGAACCTAGCGGTTAACATGCAGCCAGGCACATCATCAGAATAGCCTAAATCAACCTAACTTTTAGGTATAAATGAGAAGGATCAAGACAAAATCGTGATACTCCGTATTGACTTCTCTTTTGTCCATTAGCCTTCACTTTTGCGTTTATGTAAGTAGTCCTATGATTAGAAAGAAAGGTGGACTTGCCATCGAAAAAGATATCGAAACCCAGCCGTGAGATGTCAAAATGCATGCGTGCAGATTCTCGAAACAGCACTGGCGTTGCCTACGTCCAAGAAGGATGGCGGCAAATGCTGACCCGATTATCGTGACGCAATTTCCTAAGGCAGAACAAATGGATATTGTGAGCTCCGAGACTATGGCAAACGAGGTTGATTTAACGTCTACCGCACTTGCGATCTCGCACACTCGGAGAAGGACACGCGTCGCGAGCCATCTGTAGGAGGGTCAGAGGCAAACGCGTGCAAGCAGTTTCTACATGGGTGATGTTCGAAAGAGAAGAAAAGACGTGTTCGAACCATTCTGGACAACGCATTTTGACACGACAATATTGTGAGCCTAGATATTGTCATTACCCGGAGGAGTGGACCATCAACTGGCCTCACCCACGAGCTGTAATAGCTAGTATTGGCTGGCCATCTTTCACAAGTCATGGGGCCTGTACCAGATCGCATAATGCGCCTGTTGGTTGAAAGGGTCCGAAACCATGCAATTCTTTTTTTGTTCATTGCTAGTCGACCGGCCTTATGTGACCGAAGATCGGGTGCTGACGTCCAGTTCGCCAACTCGTAGTGTAGGCACGAAATCCATGTTCCCCCCCGTACACCAGACCGAAAAGCAAAGTCGTATCCTCCTCCCGCCAGAGTTCACTTCCTTAAACCTCAGCAATCTCCCGGAGTCGTCGCAGGGTCGATCGCATAGCGGCAGCAGCGGGAGTGCTACAATGCGGTTAGTTGTTGTCCGTGGCTGTGTCAGATGCCACTGAAGCAATGGAAGTACGCACGAAACGGTGTAAGCACCACCGGCGATGGTGCGCTTGCAGGACTTGCAGTCCCAGATACCGGTAGCTTGTCGCTTGACGGTAATCTTACCGCAGAAAGTGCAAGTGTACTTGGCGTGCTGGGTGATTTCCATCTTCTTCACCTGCTTTCGCAGGGAGGCACCGTAACTGTGTAACCGACTGGTTAGTTGTTGTGTCTTTTCAGTTGGTACGAGATCATCGTGGTTGGTTCGTCCCCCACAGCCCTCGCCCTGCCACGACTGGTCGAAGTATCAAGAGCAATCCCATGTGCAATCGATGACGTCCCTCTTCTCGATCGAGTAGTCGCCAGTACCAGAGTGAAGTAATCGCAAGTAAGAGGGCAGATCGTGACAGAGGTCCGGGTCGTAGAAGAGTAGTCGGTATCGAGATGCGCCGGGGATTGGAATTCGCAGAACTTACCGGGTACCATATTTACCGCTGGACAAGAGTTAGCATTGACCTTACAACAACAATTCATCATGGCGATACGTACGTCACGCCGACCTTCTTCGTTCGCTTGGTCATGTTGAAGGGTTATGTGTGGAACGTCTTGGGGAGGATGAAGACGAAAGAAGGCGAACGGAGGTGAAGTTGCTCGACTGCGGTTGGGAGCTGGCACCACAGAAGTTGTGAATTTTCTTAGGGCAAGCCCGTGACCTTGAGGGGGAAGCGAAAGAGCCCCACATCCGCCTTTTTTCGATCTGGGCTAAGAATTTTTGAGAAGTGGAAGGGAGAACTTCGGCAAAACTAGCAAACTAACAACAGTGATAAGAGAAAATGTTCGCCTGGGCCTGAATGCTTTACTTAGCAGATTGTCATTTGTTAGTGCTAGCCATCGCTTGTCCTTTGAAGCTCTTGCGACGAAAGCATAAACTCATATGACTGCTACTTGTACCGGATGTTGCTTAGCTATTGACCTTGGCCTATGAGGAAGCGCCCTATTGACATGTTGAACCTGCCATCCTCAATTTGGTTCACAACACGAGGAGCTGATAACGCGGCTTGACTGAGCTGCCACCTCAGATCCTAATTAAGGTCCCTGCCCGTGGACTTGTGTCTGCGGGCTGGCCCGGGGTGGGTCGGTTTGTTACACGGCCCTATTGAATGTACCAGGTTCAGAATGATTGTAAAGGAAGGTGTTCCAGCGCCTGTAGTTATGAGGTCCTCCTGCTACTCTATTCTCCTGCCCTTCCTTTTATCCAGCAGTGCGTGAGCTGAGTGTTTGCCAACTTTCATCAACATGCCTCTCATCAAAGAACATGACCGCCAGTACGACCTGGTCGTTTTTGGAGCTACCGGTAAGCAACAGTACTCAGATATATGTTACTAGTAGTAAGTTAGAAGACGATTCTGACCGCCATCCAGGATATACGGGCAAATGGACTGCGGAATATATCGCAACTCATCTCGCAACTGATCTAAGATGGGCCGTTGCTGGCCGCTCTGAGTCTAAATTACAGGCTGTTGTCGATGACTGCAAAAACCGCAACCCCGATCGGCTAGCCCCCGGTATGAGGCCAGTCTTGCCTTACCTTTTGGGCGCCGGACTAAACCTGTGCAGGAATCGAAATCGCCAGCCTGAACGATGAGGATCTAAGTGCTCTCGCGAAGAAAACTTGTGTGCTCATCACCTCTGTTGGGCCTTACTGCCTCTACGGCGAACATGCTTTTAAGGCATGCGCCGAGGCAGGCACTCACTATGTGGATGTTACTGGCGAGGTTGCCTGGACGCGCAAGATGATCCAGAAGTATGAAGTAACTGCCAAAGGGAGCGGAGCCATCATGATCCCGCAAGCAGGCGTGGAGTCTGCTCCGGCAGACCTCTGCATTTGGGCTATGGCCAAGACAATTCGGACTGAGCTGGAAACCCAGACCAAGAACGTCACCGTGTCTCTCCACAAGATTAGGTGAGATGTCAGCTAACTACTTCAAAGATAATAGTAGCTGACAATGTCTCAGCTCCACACCTTCTGGTGGCTCTCTGGCTACGGTCCTTAATCTTTTTGATGTTTTCTCCCTCAAGGAGGTGAAAGAGGCAGGCAGCCCTTATGCTCTGTCTCCTATCCCTCATAAGGAGCCTACCCGGCCCAAGGAATCTATCTTGGAGAAGATCTTTGGTGTCCGCAGCGTCCCCAACCTCGGTATACTCACCACGTCTCCCATGGGATCAACCGATATGCCATTGGTCGAGCGAACTTGGGGCCTCTTGTCCGAGACACCATCAAGGAAAGATGAGTTCTATGGACCTAATTTCACCTGTGTAGAGCAAATGAAGGCTCGAAACTGGCTTCATGGTATCTTTATCCATTGGCTTCTGATGATTGGCACCTTGCTGCTTATCTCACCTTTGAGAACCCTTATCAAGAAGCGCGTCCTCCAGCCTGGAGAGGGTGCGGCACGAGAAGCTACAGAGAACGAGGAGATTGAATATCGTGGAATCGCGTACCCAGATTCCAAGAAGGACGCGGGCAAGGTAGCTTACTGCCGAATGTGGCATCACGGCGGCATGTACTATTGTAAGTGAAGCCTCAGAGGTGGTATGAAGTTGTTCAACATACTGATGACTAGACTAGTGACGGGAATGCTGCTCGCCGAGACCGCTGCTACCATTTTGGAGGACGAGATTCAACTCGGCGGAGGCACCTATACTCCCGCTTGTCTGGGTCAAGGCCTGATTGACCGCTTGGGCAACTCTGGGCTGAAGATGGACGTCAAGATAGTTGATGCTTAACTAATAAATAGGGATGATGCAATTGTCTCATTCAATTTATGGATGCTACTTTCAATGAAGTTGAAGAAGAATGTCCGAGGGGGAAATGAGAAGAGTAATTAGAAGAGCTCGCTGCATAAAAATGCGACTAGTATCAAAAGTTAGCAATGTTGGTTCTCGGCAATTTTCTTGCTCTATCGCTTGACCCACCAGAAGGTAGTCGGTGATGGTGATGAGGCAGACTATCAGGTCTGTGTGTTTAGGAGGTTAGATCCTCTAATGTACTCCGTAGTTAGTATGTGTTTCTGAACATGCGAGGATGTAGCAGTGAAATTTTGCTAAAATCAGCTCGGCTGCTGTGCCTATTCAAGAGGCTTAATATAGTTACCAACACAGATACATTCCAAGTCAGCAGGAGATCGATTCATCGACAACATGCCCGGATATGGCTTTACAGCGCTATGAGGCTATAACACTACACGGGTGTCATTCAAGCCAAGCATAGACTGTTAGCATCGAGAACCTACGGTTCGTAGTTTCATGAGCTAGGCATGGTGCTGGGAGCGTCTAGTGGATTTATACGTTGATTGACATAAGAATAATGAATATTTTCTATTTATGGATAACTCTGTGTAGCAAAATGTAAAGTGATACACTGGGCTCTGGCTATAGTATAATAAGAGAAATGTGATAATATATATTCAGAAGTTTTGATATGAGAGTTTATTGATATTGTCACGCTTGGCTTTAGATGGGAATCAAAGCTCATCGTGGTGTTTGTCCTCACCCACGTGTCATGCAAGTCAAGAGTGGAGGTTGCTTGAGTGACTTGGGCGCCCTGTCCAATAGGTGAGCCAATGGGCTCTCAGTGGGCCTCATGGTTGCCCTTCGCGTCGCCGAAATTGGAGAAAACCTTCCCGTGGGTTGGCAGGACGTCATCAATGGATCACCTCAAGTCACCTATTTTAGCTTTGTTCCCTCATTCAGAAAGGTCTCTTCTTCATAACTACACTCTACATATCCTTTGTCATCATAAACTTCTGGCAAGCTATTGTGGTACTGTTCAGACGAGTGCCCTGGCCTTTATTTGCTCTGTGGGAGAGCGATATGCACCACCTAGATTAATTGTATCTGGCTTGCCGGCCTCGTCTGATTTTTGAGCATTCCCAAACACCTTTCTGAGCTTCGCCGACCCAAGCCGAGATGGATTCTCACACTACCGCATCCAATGCGGCACCCAGCGAATCTTCACCTCTGTTGCCGACTACAGAGACCCGTCCCAAAGGAACACGAACCGTTACCTTCAGCGACAACCCCGTCACGAGAACCATCGAACCCGGCCGTCAACAATTGCAGCCTCGGGGGCCCCATCATCATGCTACTGGTTCCGCCAGCGGCGCCGGTGGCCCTCCCATGCTATCAGCCCTCAACACTAAGCTACGGCGACGCAATAGCCAAAGCTCAGTGCCTGCAGTTGCTCACTTGTCGCTTGGGCCCAAGATCGGCCCTCAGCGAAGCACGAAAAAGACGGAAAAGCTCAAGCTACTGCCCAACCCAGACCTAGACGAGCCAGAGGACGAGGAGAGCGGGAGGGATGTCTACTCTCAGTACACACGCATTAAAGACCCTGCCGCGCGCAGAGATGCTGCGAAACTGGGCAAGGCGGACCGAAACCGTCTGCCACGTGTAACGGCGTACTGCACCGCGAACCGGTACGAAATGGAAGCTCTGATGAGGTTCCTCAAGGGGAGGGGGAAAACTAGAGGCGCGCATCCCAAGCTCATCGACGAATGCATATATACGCCGTATAATTATCCTTCAAAGAACGTCCATACCCGGGATCCAGTTCAGAATTACGAGCGACGACACTCGACCGGCGGCGATGCCATTGATGAGAGACCGCAAAGAGGCGACTTAATTGATCTTCACTCAGAAGCAATTGAAGCCGAGGCTGGCGACCATGATTCCAGCCATAATGGCCATGGTAATGGCAATGGCTCTCACATCGGCAGCGAAGATCTTATGGGTTCAGCTGTGGATGATCACGACCCTATTGAGAACAATCCCGATTTCGATACGCAAGTACATACACCAGAGGTATTCCTCTTTGACTATGGAGTAGTAGTCATTTGGGGAATGACAGAGGCTCAAGAGTCAAGGTTCCTCAAGGAAATCTCCAAGTTTGAAACAGAGAAGCTTGCGCCGGATGATGTCGAGACGGAGTTGTTCAACTTTTACTACACGAAGGACTACCAAGCACGCATCTATAACGACTTCATCACCCTCCGCGACAAGAGAAACTACATGACCAAGCTGGCAATCTCACACGCACTGGCGCAGAGCGTCAAGGTCAGTCATGCAAACAATTTGTTCATTGGTAATAATACTGACAATTTTCCCAGACTTCACTTTTCGAAGAGCTGATCGCTTCCACGGTTGATACTTGTAAGGATATCCCCACACAAATAGCCACGACGGGCAAGATTGCGCTTAGGCGGTCGCAGATCAATATGCAAATCGGAGAGCTCTTTATCCTGCGCATAAACATCCATCTCAACGGCTCCGTCCTTGACACCCCGGAGCTCTTCTGGGTAGAACCGCAGCTCGAACCTGTCTACCAAGCTGTAAGGAGCTATCTCGAGATGGACCAGCGTGTTGGCCTACTTACAGAACGTCTCGACGTCATAGCAGACCTGTTGGCCGTGCTCAAGGGAGAGCTCAGCCACGGCCACGATGAAAAGCTCGAATGGATTGGTACGTTGTCCTATCTTTCGCCATATGTAACTGAGTGTGTGCTAACAAAGATACTAGTCATTGTCCTTATTGCTGCTGAGATTCTTGTCGCTGCGGTTAATATTGTGGTGGATTTATATGTTGGTGACTAGATTTCTGCAGCCCTTTCGTTTCCTCTTTCTCTCCTTCCGCCTTTTGCCGAGCGTCGTATGGCGAAGCCGGGACATGTATTTTCTTTCTTTACTTGGGACGACCGGTAGGACGTATGGATCGGGAGTACCGGTGTAAAAACATACAAGATATTAGATAGATGGCTTCGCGGCAAGGGTGCAAGACAATGCGCATCGAGCGGGAGTATTTCCTTTAATCTATGTTTGAGTCTTGATCCTTCCGAATTTCATTTCCCTTGCTGTGAAAAACCTTGAGGCATTGCAATGGCCGAGAATGAATATGGCCGACGAAATCATGAACCCACCAAAACGCCTCCCCGCAACATCATAGCACGATGGATGGTCAGTCCTCCGCCTTCTCGCCGGCCTGTGTGTCTTGGTCCTCGGTGTCGTCTGCCATTTCGACGTCCTCATCCTGGGTTGCTGGCTTGCTCTCCTCGTGCCTGACATCCCTCTTCTTCTCCTCGGGCGTAGGCGACTCCTTAGGCTCGGAGCTCTTAACTGTCGCCTGCTCAAATCTAGCCTGGAACTCTTGCTTTTCAGCTTCGGGCAATTCTTTCCAACTGTTGGCTAGCTCCTCGTCGACGTTCACTTCAGTGTCGTCATCCCTGTGCTTGGCCTCAAAAGCTGGCCGTGCCTCTGAACAGTATACTTCAAAAGCATCGGCCGGCTTCTTAGCACCCCCGGAGACGCCGTTGGTGCGACCATCTTTAGACAGGCTTTCGGGTGGGTGGGAGAAGGTCTCGGAAGTAGGAGAGCCGGCCGGATTGGAGGTAAAAGAGGCGCCCGTGGGAGCCTTGGAATCGGCGTCGGGCAACATGGACTTGCGGTGGCCCCGCTTCGTACGCAGAGGCTTATCCTTGGGCTTCTGGGGGTTAGCAGCTGCCTCACTGGAGATGGCGAGTTGGTAGTCCTAGTCCAAGCGCAAAAGCATCAACATTGAACCGGGCACCGGGGGAAGTTATGTAGACGCGGCAGGCCAAGTGAGAGGTTATGCCAAGTCAAGTATAAGGAGTAGAGATAGGAGACGTAGGGGGCCTTACTGTAGGAGGCGGGCTGGGGCTGCCATCCGAATCTTCGACGTTTGCGCTGGTGCGCTTGGCGAGCTGCTCGAGTAAGAAAGCGCGTTCTATCCGCAGCTTTTCAACCTGGCGCTTGATACGGGCGAGACGGAGGCGGGCAGCATCGTTGGCATCTTCAACCTCGTTCGTGCGGTTCTTGAGCTGGACGCATTTCCGCCGGTAGGCTTCCTCGACCGAGGGTGGGAGTGTGGAGGGGATGGCTGTTGAGCGAGGAGGAGGATCAGCTTCTGGGGCTTTGCGCTTGAGAGTGACGGGCATGCTGGGCGATTGATGCAGAGGGCGTCGAAGATGGAGAGATTCGCGCGGGATGGAGAAGAGGAGCGCAGGTGTGAGGATTGTTTCAGGTGCAAGGGAGATGCTTCGTTCAGCCTTATCTGTGGGCTCAGAGTTTGGATTCGGGACCGCAAACCAACAAAACCCACCATGAGCCATGACACTGACACTGACAGAACTTACCAGGCATGATGAGAGGCCAATCACGATAGATGGCGACGGTAGATGACGGGATGTCCTGTTCCTCGTCGTCGTCGTCGTTTATTGGGACGACGGCTAAAGTGGTGATTAGGCGATTCGAGCGCAATTATCGACGCGTGGAGAAATAGGTCGCTCTCGCGGAGGACGTCGCTGGCAGCCGATGGAATACAATGAGTCTAATGTCGTGTCGCAAGTTGGCCTGATTATTGCATATTCCTAGGATCAGCTGGTGAATGGCACAGAGACAAGAGACACGCCTGCTGAATGGCAAGGGAGAGAGCGACGTCGGTCGTAGATACTAAAGCAAAAGAAAACCCCAAAAAAACCAAAGATAGATTATGAGAGAGTAATCGCGGACCGCGCCCTTGATCTAACGTAGAGCCTCTGCTAGCGATGGTGTCTTGCTCACCCCAGCTTGAGTACCTTAGCCACACACCAGCCTCGCAGATTTGTGGCGTCTTTGTTTCCCTCCTGAAAATGGAGGTGCCCCTCCATCAGAAAGCTACAGCATCTGGCATTAGTAGGCAAAGTTAACGTCGACTTGTTGGGCCTTTAGTTATAGGAGTTAGTAGCAAGCATGAGAATGATCCCTATCAACGCAATTTAGAAAGATATGCCATGTAAGATATTGTCTATAATATAGAATAAAAGCACACGAATTGTTGCGAACAAGCTGTCCTCAGCATGTTTGTGTACTTACCTAGCGGTCCAGGCAGCTAGGTACGTACCCATCCACTAAATCCACCTCGACGATGCCCTTAGAAGATTTCTGGTGAAATCCATCCACAAGGAACATCACCTCAACTTCCTACCTCCCACGTCCCAATCCTCGCGACCCCTCGACCTCACCACAGTCAGTTTTGTCGCCCTCAGCGCATTGTGGTAGTCAATATGTCGCTCAACATTCCCAACGCCCCAAACGCGGGCCTCTTCAAGTCGGGTTATCAAAAGTAAGTCTGTTCCCCTCGTGCTGGTAGCTCCCCGCCTCTTTATGCCTCTTCATCTCCATTCCACCCCCAGCCTTGCAACCCTCTCTCCATGTTCTTTAGCTGATCACTGTCGCTCCTCTCTCTTCAGCTATGATTCCGAAGATGGCGCCGTTCTGCGCAATATCGACGCCTGCAGGGCCATCGCCTCTACCGTCCAGACCTCTCTAGGCCCCTACGGCCGCAACAAGATCGTCATTAACCATCTGCAAAAGATGATCCTTACCTCCGACGCCGCTACCATTCTCCGCGAGCTCGACGTTGTTCATCCTGCCGCCAAGCTCCTCGTCATGGCCAGTCAGCAACAAGAGGCCGAGATGGGTGATGCCACCAACCTCGTCATCGTTCTTGCTGGTGAGCTGCTTCGGAAAGCGGAAGACCTGCTACGCATGGGTCTTAAGACGTCTGATATTGTTATTGGTTACGAAAAGGCTCAGAAGTTTGCCCTTGAGACTCTCGAGGAGCTCACAGTTGACAAGGTCGAGGACATGCGGGATCAGGAGGAGCTCAGCAAGGCTATCAGTACCGTTATTGCCAGCAAGCAGAATGGAAACGAGACCTTCCTTGCTGATCTCGTTGCCGAGGCTGTCCTTGCGGTTCTCCCCAAGAACCCCGCCAACTTCAACGTCGACAACGTCCGCGTCGTCAAGATTATGGGCGGAAGCCTCGAGCAAAGCAGGGTCGTCAAGGGTATGGTGTTCCCCAAGGAGCCCAATGGTTCTATCAAGAAGGCTAGCCACGCCAAAGTTGGTGTCTTCACATGCCCCATCGATGCTGGTCAGACCGAGACCAAAGGCACTGTTCTTTTGCACAACGCCAAGGAGATGATGGACTTCACAAAGGGCGAGGAGTCCCAGCTCGAAACCTCTATCAAGGAGCTTCATGACTCCGGCCTGCGCGTTGTCGTTTGTGGTGATCGAGTGGGTGACCTGGCTTTGCACTACCTGAACCGCTTCGGCATCCTATGCATCCGAATTCTCAGCAAGTTTGAGCTTCGAAGAGTTTGCCGTGTGGTCGGCGCCACCCCTTTGGCACGGCTAGGTGCCCCCATGCCCGATGAGATGGGAAGCATCGACATTGTTGAGACCCTAGAGATCGGCGGTGACCGAGTCACTGTCTTCCGACAAGAGGATGAGGTCACCCGGACGGCTACCCTGGTTCTCCGTGGTGCTACCCAGAACCACCTCGATGATGTTGAGCGTGCTGTGGATGATGGTGTCAACGTTGTCAAGGCTATCACCCGCGATCCTCGACTGGTCCCTGGTGCTGGTGCTACAGAGACTCAGCTTGTTGAGAGGATACAGGCTCACGGCGAGAAGACCCCCGGCCTTAGCCAGTATGCCATCAAGAAGTATGGTGAGGCCTTTGAAGTTGTGCCTCGAACCATCGCCGAGAGTGCTGGTCTCGACGCTACCGAAGTTCTTAGCCGGCTGTACGCTGCTCACCACAACAGCGAGGAATGGGACACTGGTGTCGATATCGAGGTAATTCAAAGCTCATCTTGAGCACCCGCAACCTGAACTTTTTTCTCACTCTTCTCTAGAACGATGACAATACCGGCACCCTCGATGCCAAGGACGAGGGTATCCTCGATCTCCTTATCTCTAAGCAATGGGCCATTAAGCTCGCCACCGAGGCGGCCCGCACAGTTCTGTCAGTCGACCAGATCATCGTGGCACGACAAGCCGGAGGACCCAAGCCCCCGGGTCCCAACCCTGTACGTTCCATACTTGCTTGACTTAGGCGGAGGAGATATGCTAACTTATTGTTACAGAACTGGGATGAGGACTAAGGGTGCATCGAGGCGTTCAAAAACAGGACGTTGAGAGGAAACGGGCAACAGGTGTCAACCAAACCCGGATAGTGTGCATTTAGATATCTCCTCGAACAGAATCATATGCGCGGTGGATGAATAGTGAAGACCCAAAGGGCGTTGCGCAAGGCTCGCTGTGCCCTATACTTAGAGTACCCATTCCCGTCAAGGGTGGCAATACAATAAGGGACCCGTTTCCCATGACAGCTACCTAGACGAGTATCGACTGTGCTTTCTCGGCGTCCAAGTCGATGCGACCAGAGTGCTCCTTAGATGAATGACTATCAACACATTGTTGATGCCGTGGTTCGGTACAACGACATACTGCAGACCAAACTGAAAGGACTCAGAAGTTCAAACAAATATAAACGGCGCGAAGTCCAAGTAAGAATATGGCAAGTAATAAACAAAACTACTATAAGTAAAGTCTGAGAGGCCAGAACCTTGACTCATATGATTCTATTCCTTTCAATCGAAGTGTATATGTTATTGATTCCATCATAGCCAACCACCCATACATACTTTACTATAGAAGCAGGAGGCTTACTTGGGCTGTTGGCCTATCTACCTCAATTCACCAAAGAGGCAGGATAAATGTTGATGATGCTTCAACCAAGTTATTTAAAGAAGCCAGACTAGAAAGCTAGTGAATTGTTTTGGGACCGGGGTCTATTGAGGCAAAAAATGCTAAGGACAGAAGTTGAGAATTTTACTTGGTGAAATTGTTCTAGCATCTATAAACAGACACACAAATATGGATGTATATATATCAAAGAGTATTTTGCAGACGCAACGACGATAACCATCTCTCACATGGAGTATAGCATACACGAGAAGAAAAATCAGTGTTCCCAGTGATGGGTAACATGAGAAAACGCCAGCTTCTCGAGCTACTTTTCAAACAGCTCGTGTTTCCTTCTCCATCCCCTGCGCCCCCCTCCAGAAAAACACCCCCTGAACAATATCATTCCTTTTCGACGACAAAGCAACTGTACGTAGCCACGTATGGATGACCTTGCCTATGCAAGATGAAGAGATTAAAGTAAAAAAAAACATGATGAGTCTGGATGTGCACCACTTGCACGGTGGATATGAATGAGGGTATCGAACAGATTCGATTATGAGAGCCGAAAAGTGTGATGTCGATAATGATGATGGTGACAACGATAACGTGGTTGTTGCTCAAATAAATAGAAAAAAGTAGCGTCGAGATACGTGTAGAGGTGACATGGGGAACATCCAGGTGATTGGGGTCGTGATGGGTCATAATCGAGTCGGAAAACCAAGACGCCAATAATCGTAGCGTTAGTCAACGAAACCAGGCAAGTACTGAAAGAAAAAGAGACAAGCCTAAGCCTCCTCAGTAATACCACCTTCGCCGCCACCCTCTTCGCGCCACTCACGGCTTTTCTCTGTGAGACGCTTGACACCGCCAACACGACCTGCCCACAAGCCCTCAATAGGAGTGCGGTAAGTGAAGGCACGCTGAGAGCTTATGACACCAATGGCCTGCAGAACAGCCTTACGGCTATCACGGCCAAAGACAGCCGGGTGGCTGATCCACTCCAAACTACTCTCGAGCTCGGCATCAAGAGCCGCAACGGTATTGGCGTCGATTCCAGCGCCCAATGCCAGACCATCACTGGAACGGCTTCTACCCAGCTGCGTAGATGGGAAGCCGTTGATGGCAGAGGACGTTACCGAGCCGGGAGAAGGGCTACGCTTGCGGTCGGGTGTAGTGGCTGAACCGGGTGAGGCCTCGTGGGCCGGATGAGGAGTCGATGGGGCCGAAGGAGTCGATTTACTCATAGGAGGAATAGGAGGCAGTCCACCCTTTCCAAGACCTTTGAGAATTGATCGGGTCTCATTCAGGAGAGTGTGGGCACGGTCGTGCTGCCCGCGGCTAACTAGTGTTAGAGCGCGAGTAAGCATATCGGAGGTGAGTAGTTCCATGCGGCGCTGGACGATACTAGGGTGAGGGGGGATAGGAGGTGAGTTCTGCCATGGCTTTTTGGCACCACCGCTCGATGGCAGCATTGTGATGGCCAGAAGAGAAGGTCGAGGCATGTGTGTCACAGTGCCTTCCCGCAGAATATCGCCCCAAGATAAATCAGCTTGAATCAACGGGACTTCCTCCACCGAGAGGGCCCTCTCGTTCTCATTGTCCACTGAGCCACCAAGTGCCTCTAGTCCTGAGACAATATTGTCCCAGGGGTCCTGAGGCAGCTGCTCCTGCGAAGTATTGTCGGGAAGAATCACGAGTTGCACGAGAATGTCGCGCTTGTCTCCAAATCTGAGGTCACCGAGAGAGGCTTCCGCGTCCCTACCGGTGGCTCGCTTCGTAATCTGCAGCGCACCACTGATCTTGTGGAACTTGGCAGGCGATCCCTCTGGCAGCTTGAGCTTGAGCTTGACATTCTGGTGTGACAGAGTCTGCATGCTCCCGAGGCATCCAGCCAGACATTCTCGCAGCATCATCCAGTCCTTGACGTAGGTATACGATGCTTTGGTCCTAGTCGATAGCTCAATCATAGTGTCGGGTTTGTGAGTCATTCCAAGGCCAAAGGAGTGGATGGTGATCTTGGCGGCCTCGGCTCGCGAGACGACGAAATCAACACTATCGGCGTCGGACGTGGAGGCGTCGCTGATCAGATTGATAGAGGCAATGGGATTGTTGTACTTTCTCTGCATGAGAAGGTCCATTGCAACATTGGCCCCCTCGACAACATCGGCGCGGTGACTCTTCTGTCCAACTGGTTTGATGGAAGCGAGGATGTTGCCCCAGCCAGGCCATGCCTTGGTGGTCATGCCAACAATGGGCACTCCACCACCTCCAGAGCCAAAGGTGACCAAACCCATGCGGTCGCGCTCACCGAGTGTGTTGACCATAAATTTCAGGGCATCGCGCACAAGGTTGATCTTGACACCCTGCATGGAAGAGGAAATAGGCACCACAACAACCACATCAATAGGAACATGAATCGAACTCGATAGGACAGGGCTCCTAGGAAAGTTTGTGTACTCGGTCGGTGCTGTCGTCACCGACCTGGCACCACCCCAGGACGATGCAACTGAGGAGACTCTTTGTGGGTGTGAGCGCTGCCATTCAAGCTCCTCGTCAGTCTCGGATTCGCCACGATCATAGTCAGGGCTCCGCACAGGAGATGATTCGACAGCATTGAGGTCGCGGAGGGCCTGCTGCCATAGCTTGAGCTGGTTCCGGTTTTCGAATCGGAGGTGGAACTGTGGCAACTCGGCGACCGAGAGGTTCAAGGTCAGGACATTTTCGTCAATATTGCCGGTCTCTGACACCTCATTAAGGTGCTTCTTGATCAAGATAGAGCCCTTCAGTGTGCATCGAGTGGCCTTGCGTGGCGCGCCAGTCTCATCCCATTGCTGTGCTACTTGGGGCGAAATCTTCTTCTCTTTGACGCAGATAAGCATCTCGGCAAACAGGAAGCATTCCAGCTCCTGCCACGAGACTTTATCTTTGCCCACTCTAAGAGTACCGTAGAGCCTCAGCTTTCCAAATCTGCAGAATAGTCGTTAGTCTGATTCTGACTGAAAGTTACAAGACCTCTTAACGAAAGGCCAATGTCACCACTAACCTGCTAAAGTCCAACCCGTGCCAGTTATCGACACGGTTGCGCAAACTATCCGTCATGTCCTCCAATACATCCGCAGACTCGTAAGGGTAGAACCGCGGTGCGCTTCTAGCGGGTGATGGAGGCCGACCATAAGCTTCTTCAGCACGGTTAGGTAAGGGGGCCGGCTGAGGAGCAGGTGCGCCCAAGTCTTCAGGGTCTGGCCTCCATTTGTTGTCCGGCACCTCGACGGTAATGAGACAAGTGAGGGTTTGTTGTTGTCGTGATCGACTAAGGGTGGGGAATTCTGAGCGAACGGTAACAAGCGGTGCTGGTATGGGATTCCGCGTAATCGCACGCGGGCTAGCAGGTGTTGTCTCCATAGCTTGAACGTCGTAGTCATGACGCCTGGCAGGTCCGCTCTGGGTGGTCTCAGGGTATCCTCCTGATGAAGCTACGCCAGTTGCTTCGCTGTCGCTGCGAGCGTGTCGAGAAGGACCATACCGATCGGTTGACGGCGCCTCTCGACTGTCTCGAAGGCTACCCCGAGGAACACTGTCCCGACCACCACCATGCTGTTGTTGAATTTGCCGTCTTTGGTTGCTTTCGAGACTGGGTGGTCGCGCCGTTTGGTTATCCCAAGGAGTGGCTGTTGGCGTTGGCGTTGGCGTCGAGGTGGACCTCGAGTCGGTGCCCGCTGAACGCACCATGTTGCTAATTTTCTCTATGGGTATATTAGAAAGTAGTCCAGCACTTTTTCTCGAATTCAACAACATACCAATATCAATCACATTGCCGCCTCGGCTGGTATCTAGATGCAAAGGTGCATCACATGTCGGGCAGTACTGTGACTCGAACTCTCGAATAAACTCATAGAAGCATGCCTCATGAGAGACATGGGAGCACGAAAACTGCAAGATCCGCTCGCCTCGAAGGGTATGCTCGAGTGGCTCTTCACACACCGCGCATTCGCTTCCCACAAAGGTTCGTTCCCGCCTTGAGCGACTTCGATCAGCGTTGGTAGCCATGACGTTGTTATCGATGCTGCCGACTCGACGCGAGTTATTGCTCAGGCCCGATGTCACTGAGCCGGTAGAGGAGATTGAGCCTTGCCCGCGACGAGAACCGGCTTTAATCGAATGCCCTATTGTAGCAAGTCAGTAAACGATGAACGTGTATGGTCACAAATCGATCTGCTGAAGATTTTGTCGACCACCGAATCCCCAAGAAGCCGCCGTGGCGCTCTCGCAGATCTTACACACCTTTTTCAGGATAGGCTGGTGTTTCCGCGGAAGACTTGGAGTCTGTACCAGTCCGAGGTCTTCGGCTGCCCGATCTAGAAGGCCGAGCGCCAACCAAGCCGAGTTCGCGAAGGTTTGACGTTATTGCTTGGTCGTTATCCCCAACTTTACCTGATAAAGATGTGCTATCGTCTTGGTTCTTGCGGTATCGGCGAAACATTTAAATTGTACACCTTTTCCTGGGTGTCGCAAAACAATGGTAGGCGCAAGCTGTCGCGTGTGAAATCTAGATGGTTCGAGACCGAATAGAGGTGAGGAATAGTCGCTTAACTTATTACGAGGCGGGATTGTGTCTCGTATGCTCGTGACAGGCGACGTTAATTAGAGGGTAAAGGATAGATGGCGGATGGCCTGTGCATATGGGAGATCGAGATCCAGAACGGTAGAGAAACCTAGCGCGTGTGCGGTCGTTTGCGAAAAGGGACAAGAGCAAGTGAGCGTTCCGTGTGAGATGGCTGAGGACCCAGTTGAAAGGAGTGTTGGACAAGCGTCGCGATGCGCTACGATGCGATGCGACTCAACACCCTTCGTCGATATCGCGCTATCAGGAAACCAGTAATCTTCGAGCTTTGGCGAGGCCGTGTTGAAACCCGACAAGAGGGGGAGAAAAGAGAGATTTCGCAGATAAAACTCGCAGAGATTATGAATTGTCGTTTGAGGGAATTGCCGTCGAGTTGTGCGTCTTCGCTTGCGTGGAGAAGTGGTTTGCGTTGGATTTCGGTTTCGATGCTTTTGCTTTTTAACAACGCGCGATGTGATGCTGACCCTGGATCGTCACTCACTTTTGGTGGTGACCCAAAAGCTCTGCTCCACTGACGGTAGTAGAAGACGCAGCCACAGTCGTCTCACAACGGCAGTCGTCGGACAATGTCGTTGCTTTTGTTTGTTGGGGGCTCGTCCGATGAAGACTTTTGAGAGACAACAAAGTGCCGTCTGGTTTTCTGAATATCAGAATTGTCGTTTTTCCTTCTTTCCTTTCCTTCTCTTCCGACTTGGCTTCCTTTTTATTCGTATAATCCCACCTCCTTCTAGCGGAAGGAAAGGGGGCAACGGGGTAGACGAGGGACACCTCTTGAGTACGTATGGGAGGGGAGATATGGAGAGAAGAGGATAATGGGAAGAGGGAGAAGGGAAGACGAGTTAGAGAACCGAAATTATCAGAGCTTCGCAGCAGGAGCCAAACCAGAGGAAAGCGCGGGCGTGGCGGGCCAGAGCGACTTTTATGGATTCGGGCTTGTTCACAATGCCATGGGATTTCATTTGCACCGTATGACTAGGCCATTAACCTTGACTAGTAGTACGGAGTAGTAACCCAGGCTTTTGTGCTTGGTGCTAAGTTCTTTGGTGCCAGGTACAGAACACGGGGCATCCCTTTTGCAGCTCTTGTCCCTAGCCCCGGGGGGCTTCCAGGTTGCTTGCACCGGGACGCCGCCACCACTTCTCAGCCCCTTCTTCTTCTAGAGGGGGGGAGCCATTCGTGGTGGCCGGGGTGGACCCCTGGGCTGTTCAGCGCCCAAAAGGCCCGGGCGAGCTCCGCGCAAGGGCCCCCAGGACTGCGCTCGCAGGCCGACTCCACTATGCTCAGGGTTTTGCAGCCAACCCCGGTAATACATCTCTAACGCTCTCTGGGTAACCAGGAAACCTGAGGTACCGGTACACACACCCTCTTGGCTTTTCCAGCAGTCAGGTTCCGTGGACATTGGCCTGGCTGGGTTCTTTTTCAACTGCCTGGCGGTGCCTAGGAAGGATGCACGGGAGCGTGCCGACGAAGCGAGCCAACTCTGTGGGACACAGCAAAACTTGGGAGCGAAATCTCGGGGAAATGGGCGCCGCTAGAAAGGAGTCAATCTTCCATATGAGGCAACTGCTAATCCTCTTGACTCGTCAGGGCATGTCACCTAGAGCTAGAGCGAGCCAAAGTCTTCGGTCTTTAGGAGTACAGTGCAATCAAGGGCCAGGGCTTCTTCGATGCTACTCCGTCCTGCGGCCAAGCTTCCAAGCCTCCCATCGCTCCGGCTAACGAAGGCCCTGGCAGGGTCCTGTCTGAAAAGCCACTCACTTGGGTGATGTACGTTTCCGGTGCCACTGCGCAGTCAGTGCACCGTCTACCATCGATGGCGTTTTGGTGGAGTCTTCTGGTTGGGAGTCCGAGAGCGTTAGGTGCAGAGCGCGTCTGGGGATAACTAGACCTTTAGCCATGGCTGTGAAGGAGTGTTCTACCGGAGCTTCTAGGGGTTCTGGGCATCCTTCTTCTGCATTTCGGCCGGGACCTTCTTCACGTGGCTTTGGCAGAGCCATCGGTGATCAACACGTCTTGATACTGTAAGTCCCGTCAGCCCGTCTACCGGGATTACATACCCATACGTACATACCATCTCTAACCCGCCTCCTCTCAAAGAGAGTACCCGGGGGCGTTTAACTTGGACACCCTTTCAACCAAAGGCAGGCTGTTTGCTAGTTTGCCTGCTGTCTCACTCGGTCCGCGTGATAATATGTCTTCGTTTAACCAACTTGCCGCCAGGCGCTGCGGCCATGTGCGTTGGCTTCGACTCAAACTACCGTTCTCAGCGGGAGGATTCTCTCTGCATTCAATCGCCTCAGGCCGTGCGAGCGAGGTTACAGATGATGCGACCGAGAACGAGGATTAGTGTTCATTGGTCAGCAAAGTGTCTCCTCGCTGTTACGGCAGGAATCCGTCTTACCTTCAACGGAGCAGCAATATGCCTGGGAATGGATGGGTACGTAGGCTGAACAGTCTAACATTGAATTAATCTGACAGGGCAGTCCATATCTAACCCGGGTAATGAAAGCACACCGTCTTCGCTGTCTTGTGAGCGCGCGCCGACCCCGATATCACGGCATTGAAACTAAGACGACAGAATGTAAGTTGAAGTAGGGAGTTTAAACAAGGAGTTGCACATTTTCAAGGACTGACTAGGCATGGTATCGTCGAGCCATCAGGCTCGGGCGCCTTAGGATATGCTTCTGAGCCGTGATGTTGCATCTCAACATGCGCCGTCACGAACTGGTACTACTTAACCAAAGTCACCAGGAGCTAGACAAACTAAACCCCTCAGGTTCGTTGCGTTCCCTGCGAGATCGAGCACGCATATGCTGAGTCGGAGTGTCCACCAAGCGACGGAAGCACTCGCCGTAACAGAGTCTTGGATTTCAGGGGGGCTGCTTGTTCTTGGTCCCGATCTTGTTTCTGTTCTGAAACCCAAGGAGAGAATTCCTTCTGCCAACGGTCGGCAATCGCCACAACGGTGCCTGTCAAGCCACAGTTGCTGGTTCAAGAGCCGATTACTCCGTACTGTACATCACTACCGTCACCTGTTCTGTTGGCCAGAAGGCGTAAATAGCGTGCATGCTGAGAGCATTGATTGTCAGAGACGGCGTCTTCTAGATTATCAATAGCGCCTCGTGGCTCCCTTGTGTCAGGGTACATGACAAGAACAGGCTGTAGGAACGAAGAGAAGTGATTGGGCGGGTGCTTCCCCGGCACGCTCCCGCACGGGGCATCCTTGGCCTTATCGAGGAGTGTATCCGTATGTACAGGAACCAAGTGCGTGCATTCTTGCGGGACATCCTGGAACCGCGAAATTTGAAGCCGTGGAGGGTTCAATAAGATTCGAAGAAAGGA
The DNA here is from genome assembly GCA_017140175.1 of Fusarium staphyleae. Lineage (NCBI taxonomy): Eukaryota > Fungi > Ascomycota > Sordariomycetes > Hypocreales > Nectriaceae > Fusarium > Fusarium staphyleae. The sequence continues at coordinate 72,131 of JADDON010000329.1, forward strand.
ACAAATGGATTCAACACGTTTGCGAAACAAGTAAAAAGTGAGCATTGTTTTTTTCCCCTCTCTCTTTCACCATGAGCCACAAAAGATCAGTGAATCATGCTTGAAACCGGAACGAAAGAAAACCGCTGCTTAAGCCTGACGGTGACGATAAGAGAGAGGGGTTCCCGTCCGCTGTGGCATTGAAGACCTGTAACGGGGACGCTAACGCAAAAGCGGATAGAGCTTCATCAGGAACCTTTCTCCGTTCTTCCCATCTCAGAAGAGTTTCTCACCTTTGGTTCGTGGCTCGATTCAATTTGGTCTGATACTTTGTACGAAATAGTCTCCTTGGCGCGGGGTCCTTGAATTGCCCGCTTCTCGCTTACACAAGCTTGTTGACGCGATACGAACTCTCAACTTTTAAAATAACTACCAAACTTCCACCCATAACGGCATCTTCATATTGCCTCTGCTGAGCTTGGCGCGGGGTCTATGGGACAAGCGACAGACACGACACGGCCAACTGTCCCCGTTCGCTTCGCCGTTCAGGCGCAGGGCGCCTAGGAGGGCTCAAGAACAAGATCCAAGCATTATGGCAATAAATGGCTTGTATATATGTTATGTGGATATCTGGACGAGATGAGATATACAAACAGATGACCAAGTCAACGATAAGGCGACAACTTAAACACCCAGCTTCCTTCACTTGTACGATGGAGAGGCATCAAACGATACCCCTCCGTTGTTGGCAGTTACTGGGAACTCTACTTTCCTTTTATTCTATCCATGAAAACACACTCAGCTTCTTCCATACATACCAGGTTCACGTGATCTAGGTTGAGTGTCACTCTTTTCCCAGCGACACTATCAGCTTGTCTCGGTTGCCAGTAGCTGAGGGGTTACCGGGCTGCTCTACTGTACATAGTACATACAAGGTTAGAAGGTGTCAAGAGTCCGTCCGAGCGCAGGCGGAGACTCCTTCCATGTCAGTGGTAGCACTGAGCGTCTCGCTAGGTATTCCATGCTAGCCCATCGTCTAACATGAATGATTACCCGCCGTTATTATTACGGTGGTCTCGCCCGTCAAGAGACTGCCTTTGTGGGATCATCATCCACAGCATATTGGAACTACCATCCACACCAGTCGCCCTGACTTCTACCTTGTGGTGTTCATATGTAGGCTGGTAGGGTATAAGGGTCCCCCCTTTCTATAACTACGCTCTTCGAGAAGTCTTCTGGAGTTCCGGCTTCTTAGTTCGGCCAAACTTTGACGCCACACAACCCTCACATGTTTAAAGGAGCAGCTTGGCAACTCGCATGCGCAGTGGCATCAAAATAGTACAGACCTCGTGCATTTCTTAGTGGTTTGAAGCCCCAAGTCCAACGGATCTTATGCAAGTTAGCTCAGGGATCAGCATATGCCTTTGCCCGCTTATGCTTGAAGGCGAATCATATTACGGAAACATGCAGCGTCGGGTCGTGATTCAACCTATGTACCAAAATCCCAAAACGCCTACTCGTAAGGCTACTTGCTTCTGCCCTCAGGCAAGATGCGATCTCGTCTTCCGCACAGGGCTTCGTTGGCCCAAGACAGCCGGTACCATACCCCGCGCTCAGAAAAGCGGCCGACATTACGAGCTCTCCAGAGTGTAGATCTGCTGCGGTTTTGCTTTTTATTTGATCTCAGGCATCTTATCGAAGATGCTCTGGTGAAAACCACCAGCCCTCGACAATGAAACGCAATACCATTCATTGGCTTAGCCGCGAAGCAGTGGAGGCCGCCCTGGTTTCTTGAGCTTGACTCGCGCGTATACTCCGTACTGTACGGAGGAGTACTGACACCTGCTGTCACGTTTCTCCCACGTGGCTGACTTACCTGCTGTACTCCGTACAGACAGAACGGACACACTTTCCGAGTACATACTGGGAAAACATGCTGATGACTACTTAGTCATCTACGGAGTACTCCGTATTAGGTCGGGTATGATAATGGTGAGAGACACGAGTCGGGACTCTGCGTCGATCTCCCGAAGGTCAGCAAATTTCGTGCAGAAGCATCAAAAACAAGCGTCAACTACGTTAGGTACGTACTGTACCATTATCAACAACAATTTTATTTCTAGATCTATCATATATATCATCACACTAGTATGATTCAGGTGATACCATGGTACTAGTAGTCTTGTCCCTCTGCAATGGCTGCGTAATCCACACTCTCTCTGCAGTCTACCATTCAGCGCGATGGGATAAGTAGCGACATCTTTTTGTTACACTTCTCTCGTCGCTACGGAGTACTGTCGTTTCGTCTCGTGTATTAGGATTGGGATTGGCAGATATACATATATGTGACTTATTAATGTACACAGTTGTTGCAGGGTCGTTGAAACTATTACAAGCTTGGGCCCATATCCTTTACCACCGTTTCTTCCGGGCCCAGCTTCCGCGCAACTATGTAACGCTAACCCAAGACGAACGCAGTTCTCTGCAGCCATGCTGGCATGCACCTGACTGTTGGGGTCCACGGTTCCTGTCAAAACTCAAGGCTGGATCTTCTGATATTCCTGACTCCAAATGTTTCACCTCTTCCTCCCCCTGACAAGGAGCATCTACGTATGTACCCTAGCAACCCAGAAATGATGTTTCGCTGCAAAAATCCACCTTGATGCGGGGGATTAATTAATTAATACGGAGTACGGATACAGTTGAATAATTACCTTGGTCTGTACGTATTATATCCAGAGACCCCGGGCCATGCTCGTCAAAGTCCCGGCGGGGACATCGTCTCGTGCCCTTTCAACCTAGGTTCCTCGATCCAAATGCCTAGGCTACTGAGTACTGTACATACTCTGTACACGGTTGCCGATAGTCGCCTATCCAAGCCCCATAATATCTCAACCAAATCGAGACACTGGACGTAAGAGGGAAAGACTTTGCCAAGTTAGTTACGCGGTAAGCTCTGCTTGGTTAGTGTTTTTACGGTTCCACCTTTCGCCCCGAGTGCTACAGAAGAAGTGTCCTGCGAGCAACAGCCATCAGCAATGGCAAGCTATCGATCCAGCTAGGGCCGGTTCTTGAAAGCCCGGGATAGTGCCTCAAGAAGGCTGGGTTTAAAGCTAGTAGAGAATTTGTCTGTTTAAATACAATGGACTCTGTATGAGCCGATGCGCCAAGCGTGCTGTGCGGTATCTTCACGATAATGTACAGGGTAATCAAGGGAATCTTTGATGTCAACAGTACATCTAGCCACGTTGGGTTCAATTATCATTATATGACTCTTGCGCGAGGTCAGGATAATGGATACAATAAGAGCAGACTGGATGAGCTAAATACTAGTAAAATCCAGGAGTGGATGATATGGATGTGGACGACTACACACAAGTGTAACTGCAGTGTCATTATATAAACTATACAGCTTCTCGCCGATTTGACTTTGACATCCATCTTAATCGAAATAACCCGAGACAAAAAGCACATGCTAGCCATTGATCCCAGTAAATGCACAATATGAAGCAAAAACAACAAGAACGCTGAAAAGCCAACCGCCATCTATTTCACAAAGAACCCAGATCGCGGCTTCGCCGCACTTCGGTTTCTCCTTAAGAGTAGGTCCTTGGAGCTTCGCGAATGCTTCCTCAACTTGGGCGCCATTCTCTCATCCACTTTCTTTGCCACACGGTAAACAGTCGATCCAAATCTCTCATCTCTGGGCCCGCGATCCTGACGTGCAAGATTCCTCTCCACGGTGGCGATGCGACGTTTTCTCGGTCGACCGAGCGTGCTGTCATCCTGCTCTGTACCCTCGTCCTCGCTGGACGAGTCGGTCAAAAATTCTGCAGGCAGTAGGTTGGCCGTCTTGGCTGTCCGTTGTGTCTGGACAAGAGACTCAGCAGGCTCGGTGGCGTCAGCGAGGGTGCTCTCGACGACCTTGGCTTCCTCCTCTATCTTCTTGCGCTCCTCGGCTTGCTGCTTGAAAAGAGCATCCCTTTCCCGGCGCTTGCGCTTCTGCGATGCAGCTTGTCTAGTCAAGGGTTAACAACAGCTATATATACCAGCCATTCAGGGCACACATACTCTTGAGCAGCTTTTTGGGCTGCCTGGCTCAACTTCTTGATATCCGATGCTACCTTTGTAGTAGATACCGCCTCAGGAGCCTCATCGTCGCTGTCCTCATCTTCCTCGTCCGGAGCTGGCACTGCGGACTTCGCAGATGGTACAGGTGCAGGCGCCACATTGGTATTGCCATCATCATCTCCAAAGACCACCATCGTGCCCTTTGCCGATGCTGAAAGAGGCTTCATATCCTTGACAGAATCGTCGTCCTTTGCCCTCACTGGTAGCTTACGTTGCTTCTCGGCGTCGTCTGATGCGGAACTCCTGTTGCGGATTTTGGCTGGTGCCATTTCTATGTATGTCGGCGACTATTGGTGTCGCGAAACAATGAGATATGATTGACCGGCTTGGCTGTTCGTTTTCGCGAAATTTCTTGGAGATTCTCAGCAATATGATCAAAGATATGGATTAAATATCTAGGAAGTGAGAAATGCCTTGAATGCGAGATTGGCTGGTCCAGGTTGTGAAATTGTTGTATGAAGTTCCTCCACCATCTGAAAATTTCAAACTGCAGTTAGTTTTTTTTGATGTGATGTTCACCTTAAAAGCTCTCGCGCATCTGATTGGCTCACTCACCTGTGGCTTCCTGTCCGGTTGTGGCTGGTGGAACTTCAACTTTATCCCACTCGACATATCAATGTATCGATTGACGGTTCACTAAGCAATCGCACGATCGTTCAATCTGGAGCAAAATAAACCTGTGTGATATTTCATGCAGGGTATTCTCGGTTAAAACAATGGCCATGCATCGCCATGCAAAGAGTCGCCAGATCTACTCGCGGCTGTTGTGTGCCGGCTCAGCACCAATACCCTCCACAACACGCATGTGTTTTTTGCGAGCTCCATGTAGCAGACAGCCTGTGAACTCCACGTTATGCCAGACTCGTTTCTTTGCTGCTCCGCGAGCACCTAAGGTCGGGCCGCCTCGTGAAGAGGTTTACGACCTTACCAGCATCACGCCCCAAACTCTGGAGACAAGCATGCGGATGACAGATGGAATGATCGATACGCTATCACCGGCACAGTATCACGAGGCTGCTGTGAAATTCGCAAGTGCTATCAAAAAAGGGGCATCGCCTTTGGCAGTTGAATTCCCAAGAGGTTAGTATCTTGACCGCCTTATCCCGAGCCCAAGCTAATATGTCGTGTCCAGACGACCCTGTTCCTGTAAACATTTTGCATGAGCTGGGCTGTTTGATGCGCATCATCATCCCCGGCTCACAGAGATCTAAAGCATTCGCCGTCGCAATGTGGGCATCCGCATCAGAGATGGGCTATCGGCCATCAACCATCTCCCTGGCGGCGGATCTTATACGCTCACGCGCATGGGGTCAAAAGGCCCAGCTACGAAAGGTCGAGAATAGGTTTAAGCAGCTCGTCTCCGAGGGAAAAGACAGTAACGCTCTAACTCTCGAAGGCGAGATGCTCTATGGGCGAGGGCGGTATGACGCCTCTGTCAAGATGCTGGAGCGGGCGCTCCGTCTCGAGAACACCGACTTCGAATGGAAGTCTCACTGTCAACTGTACCTCGGAAAGTCATATCTGAAACTTGGTAGAACTGACGAAGCAAGGGAAGTATTCGAGGCTTCAAACTCGGCGGAAGCGAATGCGGAGCTTGGCCAAATGCTCCAGACGACTGAGCCAGAAAAGGCAGAGCAACACATCTACAAGTCAGCCGTTACTGGAAGTCTGGAAAAGTTCAGGCAGCTTTCCGAGGTAGAGTTTGAGAAAGAGGCGAAGACGTCTGATAAGGAGGCGAAGAAAAATCATAATCTTTGGGCGATGGAGTGGTCTCGGCTGGCAGATATGAGAGAGAGGTTTTGATGAAAGATTGAGAGCCGAGACTAGATGTTTGTATACTACATATGATGGGAAGAACTTGTATTGTTAAGGATGCCGATACAGTTGAAGCATCGGCTGGTCACTAATTAAGACCATCTGACAGGCCTGGTACTCATACCAACGTTCTCTGCTTCTTTGCAGATTTCTCATAACTGTGTCTTCGGGCACCTCGCTTTGCCGGATCTTCTCCACCCCCGTTCTCAACAGAAGCGGTCCCTTCTCCTTCTTCTTGGGCCTCGTTGTCCTCCGGATCGCCTCCGTCATCCGCGCGGTCCATGTGCTCCCCATCATTACTCTTGATATCGCCCTGGATTTCGCCGCGATCATCGGTGGGAAAGAGCTTGCGCCAGGTCCCATCTAGAGCCTGTCCATCATTTCCGTGGAGACCGACCTGGTATGCCGTTTTCATAGCAGCAAGGCAAATATCTCGCCTTTTTGGAAAGTCAAACATGGGCTTAGGATACGTGCCATCTTCGACATCGTTCAAGCCATCTCCCTTTACACGAACCCCTGCCTTCTTCTGATCTGTGATAGGGGCTTTCCAGGGCTCGTAGATGTACTTTGCATCCATATTCTTTAGTTCGGGCACGTATCTACGGATGAAGTCGCCCTGCTTGTCCCACTTCTGGCCGAAAGAAATAGGACTGTAGCAACGGAAGTACTGGGAGAAGAAGGCTGTGCAGGACAGCCATTGCCAGTTCCCGGCGTTACACGCCGGCTCATGATCGATCAGCCACTCCTCAAAGACTTCGCAGCCTCGCTCCCAGTCGATGTAGCAGCCGCCTCTCGTAAGAAAGCAGGCAACAGCGTGGCGTCCGAGGTGGTGAATCCATCCCTCATCCTTGAGTTGTCGCATCAGGGCGTCGATCCAAGGAAATCCTGTCACGCCGACCCTCCATCTCTTGAACCAGACCTCCGCTTGCTCTGAGTCAACGTGATGCTCCCCTGTGACAAGCCCAGTTTCTGGGTCTCTTTTGGAGGGCAGATGCCAGGGGATAAACCGACAGTAGGGATTGTTGGCAGTCTGCGTGAACGCATAGCCCAAGGCGGCCTGAGCAGCAAAATACATGTCTCTAAAGAGGAGTTGGCCGATCAGACTCTCTGGTGGTGAAGAGGCCCCTTGTCCATATGCCTGAACGACCTCGCAAGTACGCCAGTAGAATTCTCGCACAGATAGTGATCCGAAGTGTAGATGCGGCGATAGAAGGGTAGTTGCTTGCGGTTCAAACTGAGCCGGGCTAGTCTTGGGCTTCTGAAAGGTCGCTGTGTATTTTCTATTCGCGATGATCTTATTGAGATTCTTGAGGGCGAGAGTCTCGCCTCCGCGATGAGGAGTTGTCGCTGATGGAAAGCCGAGCTCTTCCATTGTTTCAATGGCAAAGTCTCCGTTGGGTCCTGCTATTTGATTATAGGCCTTGTCATCTTCTGTTCTATGTTCCGCATTGAAGTCCGGTTTGGTCTCGGGTTCTTGATGCTCAAAGTCAATAGGCATTTTCCCTGGATCTGGGAGTCGATTCGGCGCGGGTATCGGCTTGCGCACCGCTCCAAGCTTTTTGGCAGCAGCCTGAAGCTGAGTTATAGACATTGTAGGTTTGCCTCCATGCTTCTCGACTATCTGATCGCTGTCCCATAGCGTTCTCCCCGAGCGAATAACGACCTCAACGCCTGCATCCTGGGCTGCTTGGGTTACGGCATTATCGCGCTCCCTGGCATAGCTGTCCGTATCTTTCTCAAATACCAGATGAGTGACGTTCCAGGCCTTGAAGAGCTTTGGAAGTAGTGTCTGCGGTGCCTCTCTCAGAACAAAGAGCTTGGACTCGGGATTCAACTTGGTGATAGACTTGGAAAGATCATTCTGGCAATCGAGCCTGCGTCTGGTCAGCAATAGTTTCCTTATAGGATGAACAACTACTCACATAAACTGCCATCTATTCAACCCCCCTCTGGCGCGATATACATAATGGGGATCCCATGTGAAAATAGGCCAAAGTACGGCTGGATCAAGGTCAAGGGCTGCCTTAAGAGCTGGTGAGTCGTGGAGTCGCAGATCCGTTCGGAACCAGTAGATCACACGTGCCTTTCCCATTGTCATGGATTCTCGGTGAAACAATTCGCTGAAATGAAAAGCAAGGGTGTTTTGATGCATCCATTAACATCAACCTGAGAACCTGTGTTAGTCCTGTTGTCAACCCAAAGTCATGATGTCAACACTCCAGCGTTAGTGTCCCAGCCACCGGGGTTTGAGGGCTGAGACAATCATCAATCAACACACTAAGAAATCGACAACGTGGTAAATTTTGGTCATATTTTTTCAGGATATATTCTTCGTCGAGTGTATAAAGCAACGAAGAAGCTTGACAGGTGGTGATAATAATAATACTTGGTATGTGCATTAAGTTACGCAGTGAAGTTCCTCCTAGTCAATCACCAGGAAGTAGCTACTATTGCTGGAAACACAACTTCTTCTTTTACTGTCACCTCCCTTAGCTACTTTAGTTCTCATGTTTGTGTTAGTAGCGGTACGATACAATGTTTGATTCAGCTTAAAGAGGAACCAAAGTCGTTGTCTGAAGAACAAGCTGTAAAGAGGGAGGATCTGGTTCCTAGAAGTCTATAACCAATTTTCACTACAATAGAGAGAGGTCCCGGTATATGATCGCTTAAGAGATCGGGACAGAAGTGTAATGCGTATGACCTATGCTGTAGTGAAGAGTCGTGTCCAAACATAGAGTATACTAGGGGAGATTTCATGGCCGTCTGCCAGGAATCTCCAGGTTCTATTCCGACGATAGGATCTTACAGGAAGTCATTAAGTAGTAGTGCCGAGCTTTCGTTACATAGAGAAAACACTTGGGCCTAGTCCTATACACTGGCTGTCCATGAGTGGCTGTCTACGTTGAGGTATCTGAATACACGAAGAATGTCTCCCTCGAAAATAGAGTAGCGCTTTTGACTTGTCAGAATATACTGGTAGAACTCTTAAGTATATATTATGGTAATACAAGCACAGCCAGTCTGTGTAGTGAAATTGAAAGACGACGTAGCTCTAGGCAGGCCAGAGAAACGTGCCGTTTGAACCAGGGACAGCAGAGAAAACAACTCTCCTCTCCATCGGGCCGCCCATAGGCCATCCGACCACATGAAGTTCCTCAAGATCCTGATACTAGAGGCAATAGTTCCTATAGTCAATCCACGCACCGGAATTAAGGCTTTTAGATGGAAATGGTACTGAGACATGGCCTCGAGCGGGCCGCGAAACCTGGTTCGGATCCAGCCAAGCCGATAGTCAGTTTTCAATCCACTGAAACACTGTCGCAATGGAGCCATTGTCAAATAAAAGCTGCAGTTGAAGATCTCGTATGATGGTGACAGCGGTTTAGTGTGCATATACTGGGACACACAAGGGAGTTGTCATGACAGCTCAGTGCGAACCTCATGCTCCTAGTGTCTGATAGTTCCTGTTGTCTGAGTCTTATTCCTCACATAGTCTTTTTCCAAGTCCTTTACGCATTCTATCCTTTCTAAAACTGAGTCGTGTCTCAATTCTCATCGCTATTTACTTCAAAATAAACATTACACAGTGTTGTCACAGCTACGGAAAAAAGCCACGCTTTCTTAGCCGCATTTCTTCCCACCAAGATATTCTGTGCCGAGGCCCAGGGACTCACGCATTCAGAAGCAAACCGACGCATTTCGACTTTTAGTATGTCAGCTCCTCGACCTCCGTCGCTTGGAGGATCTCCGTGATACAGTAGTGGTTGGTTAGCTGCATACACTTGGCTGGCTGCGCTTGAGCTTTAGCCTTGATCTCGAGATCCTCAATGATTGGGGTGTGCGCATGTGCCAATCTCATGTAGTTCTAAGCCACAACACCATCAAATAGACAGGTCAGATTCTCATCGTAACTATGGTTCAGCAATGTCTGCCATCTTGTTAGCTGTAGCACCCGTCATGAGCTATTGAGCAACGGCGGCGATAAACCATGCGGCCGTGCAGAAGCGAAATTCATCTCATGCAGCTGTCTGTCATAGTTCCTTGAGATCTGGGTCATTGTCTTGGAGCTTTGCCCGCCGGAAACTACCCTAAACAAGCTCTCCACAGTTTGCGGAGAAATTATAAGTCAACAATAACAAATGTCCAGTGTAAACATATACAATGCCAGGCCTGCTTGAGAGATCGAGCTACTGCATGGCTATACCTAGGCTTGAATAGCCCATCTAGCTGGGCGTTTCTTCATACACGCCATCGGGATAGTGGAGTTGCTGAATGTCAACACAATTTCCACGGCATGATAAGCTTTGTACTGAATCTATGAGTTCCTTGCTTCAAGTCCACCGAATATTGTCAACAAGACCCGCAGGAATATTCGGCGAGCGTCAGTGAAGGAAATGCGAACACGTCGACATCAGGGCACGGGGTTTTGGAATGACCCAACTTCATCTATATATCCACACCGCACAGTGACGATGATATTTATCAAATTGAAGCCTCGGCACACAGCTAACACTAGGCACAAAAGCGATCTGACACTTCCACTACTAGTGCGATCGCATGAGGATAGTGTCAACAGACGACGGCAACAATGCCAAAGTAAACAGAAAGGCCAAATTGGCAACCAATCAGAGCTTGGTATACCATCTATGTTACTACCGGGATCAATCGATCTTCAATGCCCTAGATCTAGCATCGTGATCGGAAAGGTAGCCGACGTTCTCCAGACCGCAGGCAGAGAGGGTTACGATTATTCTAATGTTAGAACTTCATTGCGCTCATGACGACTGCAGCGAGAAGTAATGTCTACAACCCGATTACACAGGAGGAGTTACGACCACGTCGACAACCGTGCACAATATTTATAGCTTATCTGAAGAGTCGCTACTATGGCCGTTGAGATATCTAAAACTAGACAACTATGTTACTATGTACTCCATCCATACCTAGCTCAAGTTACCTGGTGCACAGCAGAAAAGACATCAATCATGTGTCGGCCAAATTCCCCAATACGAGAGGCCTGAAGTTGGACCTTCAAGAGGTTGTCCTCGCAGCTGATATCCCGCGCGGCGAGCTACGTGGCTCTCAGCGAGCCAACATTGAGGCGCAGCACACCTCGGAGACTGCAACGAGCGGGATAGAAGCAAGATCCCAGACGTCGAAATGTTTGCATTTCGAAGGATTCCTTAGAGCGAAAAGTTGGCTTGAAGAACAAGGGATGTCCTTTCATGTTAGTGGTTGTTGGCCACACGAGAGACGAGAGAGCAGCTGCAGATGCTACCGTCGCGATGCACGGAGACAACATGATGGCGTGAGGTGTGTGACGTGTCGATTCTACATTCTACCCGCACACTATAATTAGCTAAATCCCGATGTGATGCGATGCGGGGGCTGGGATGGGAGGTAAGTGATCGACCCGGTCAACTCGCGAACTCATCTTCTCAGAACCGAATTGTGGTGGTAGGTTTGGGGGCTCACCACTCAGCGTGAGCAGCGCAACTCAGGCGAGAGAGGGCGCCTCACTCACACGAAGAAACAGATTGATCCGCGGTCGCCAATCAGACACAGACAGCATCGGCACCCAGTCGAGAGAGATCTCGCCCCGGAAATGCCGCGACTGGGATCCCTACCTAAACTAAAGATTTGCCTTGCAAGGGGCAGCAAGGGCTGGCTGTACCCTTGTTTCGTAGACACGTCACTTTTTTGTGAATCGACCATTCCACCAAGTGGACGATAAGCCCGACAAATTGGATTAAATACGCCTGGAAACTGGTCATAGCGAAAGGCTCGGTGAAACCGGTGGTTTAGAAGAGCCCTAGTGCCCGGATGGTTTGGGATATGCTGTTCGCTACCTTGGTCGAATAAATAAGGCTGGAGAAATGGATACAGTATGTACTGTAGAAGTCTTGGGCGTAGCACGGCAGGCCGGAGAATTCAGGGCGGGGCATGTAACCTCGTCAGCTCTGAAGCATGGTCCGTTCTCTAGAGAATGAGCACCAGTTAGTCGGTCAAAGAGTCAAAGTCATGGCTGGATTGACTTTGCGAGGGACAAAGAGGTTGGGAACAGAGGAACGAATGCGTAGAAGGAACCTGAGGCTAGGCGAAGTCAGGATATGACTTCGGGACGGTTGAAACATGGCGTCCTGCCCGCCGTGTCCCGCACATGGGAGAGAAACCACGGGGGAGGGATGATAGTAGATGAATTAAGGGACGAGAGCGAAGTCTGTCTGTCTTACCACTCTACCACTACGTACGTCGTATGTCGTACGTAGTACAGTACGGAGTACGGATAGTCGGTCACTTGCTCGCAGGCAGCTGTTGCTGCGAGTGGTCCCTGACCACCCACGCCAGGTCAGACAGGGTCTGGTCTCTTGGAAAAGAGAAAAGTTGTCTTCATGCCTCTCTCGATGGGCTCTTCCGCACGTTTCTTTTTGCCGTTCTGTTTCGGTACAGCGTCATTTCGCCTCTGCTGACAGGATTCTCATGCACCAGCCATCCATCCATCCATTCACTTACCACAGTTACTTGAGTTTGCAAACCACGTTTTCTACAGTATCTTCTCAACAGGTTTAGCTCGACTCTTAACTTTATGTATGACGGCCAGGGTGAGGCCTTTCTCGGTGCTCCTCGCTGCTATCATGCCGTCTCATTGGGAGAATACTGCTTTGGATGCCACATTTGGCTTTCGGGGATGAACTCGACATGTCCCGGGGTGTTCATTGCATGAGAACACAGTACGGAGTATCATTAGGGAAAGAAAAACAACCCAGTTTGAAACAGTGGTGACAGGGATTGCACGGATCACCTTGACATGGATGAGCGTGTGTCTTCCAAGGAAATGAAACTCCTAAGTTAGTTACCAGGCATGGATCCATTGTCAGTATCGACTGCGTGGCTCAGGATTATTCAGCTGCTCACTTACTCATTTCCAGCTTGGACAGCCAATCTCGATTAATAACTCGACTGGCGCGATGTTGGAGGATTGTCGCGCGACAAGGGATTCGTCGTTACAAGTCGAGAGGCTGCTTGAGCGTGTCGCGTTTATCCAAATCGACATCCGCGTTCCAATCAGCCAGCATCTTGTTACTCCGTACTCTGTATCCCGTATAAAGATGAAATAATGTGCTTATCCCCTGTCATCCTCCTATTAGAGATGCAGAGAAATCGCGATGATGAGTTATGAATCTCGTCCTGTCTAAGCTCACATCACTAATCGTGCCGTTGCTATTTACTTCTGACTTGCCTTTGCGTGTCGTGATGTAACGTCATGTCAACAAAGAACCAAGTCCAAACTCAACGTTGACTCTAGTTAGATCGGTAACATCTAACGATAATAGTGCTAGAGCAAGGTACCCGATGAGCCAGTGTGCCGGTCTAGCACAGGCCCAATGATGTCGTGAGCAATGAGATGAAAAGAGGACTCGCAAGCTAATGATGGTGCGCTATGAGAGGTCAAATGAGACTGGTGCGCGGAGGCGGCGGGGAACCCAGAGGCTTCACTGATCTCACTATGCCTCTCGTGCTCTAGTTAGTCATAGTCATTGAAGGTAGGGCTTCTTGCATTTCAAGTTTTCCTCATTTGGGCCCAGAGAATCATTGCTCACTCGGCAGTTTGAGTTTGAGAACCGTTGCAGGCCGTTTTGACCGCCGTTGCAATTATTGACACTCGCGTTGAGAGAGCAAGCCAGGTTCCGAAGAATCATCCAATATACGCTGGACATGACACATGCTACACCAGAGACACCCCGTGCTTTACGTCTGGCCATCTTCTTATTACTTCAGATAACAATAATTCGTCCAGACCTTCAACTTATCTCTGACACAGCCAATATTCCAAGCCTCAGACCCAGGGCCGTTACATACCCACTTACATACGCCCCCTTCTCCACCAGGACCATCCACGAGCTTTGAAGCTCAGACTTAGCCAATCTCGAAATGACGGCGAAAAGAAACGAAGTACAAAGATGCACCCAAGCACCAAGCCATCTTTTCATGACCTGCATCCGCAAGACAGCCAGCGGGTCTCACACCCTCCTCACACCCTTCGGAGATCGGGAGGGGGAGGGGATCCTTGTTAAGCCCCCCCCTCCCTCAGAGGCACGCCAGGGCTAGGAAACGAAGCTGTGCGATGCTTGCGCCTGTGCTGTGTGTGAAAGTTGCAAGAGAGTTGACGGGGGCTCTTCAGCCCCCGGTCTGGTCTGGTCCGGGCTGGGACCAGCCAGCGATACGCAACACAGAATAGCGCACTAGGAGGAGTACAACACGCGCACACCAGGATCCTGCCGCTTGCTTTTTCGAGCACGTCTACCATTGTGCTTGCTTGTACTTTTTGGCGGCCTGTTGTTATCGTTGGTACATTGATGCTGATTCTGGGATGGAGTGCTCCGTACTGGTGCTTGGGCTTCGCCTTCGACTTAGACGGGCTCCATTCGGAGTTCTCGTCCGTTTCCCACACCTCCCACATCAACGTCCACATCCACAAGTTCGTTTTACTTTTAGTTCTTGCCTTTGCCTACTTCCTTTTCTTCCTGCCTCCCGATCTTTCTTCCCCTCATCCATGTTTCCTTTCCATTCGTTTCAGTTCCTATATCTCTCTCGACTTGAAGTCGCTTTCCAGCCACTTGGCTCTCCTGGCCCCGTATACCTCGCTAGCAACTAGCAAAAAACACACCTCTGTGTCTTGTTACTTCGGAGCCCTACATTCACTTTGGTTCGGAATTATATCTCTCATTCATCAGCAGCATAAAAGCTGGCACTTGTTCGGATTTCAGCTTACACCTACGACCCTCGCTCGGCCGGTCAGCAACGGAACATAACTGATAACAAGCCACTTCGACAATAAACTGTCTTTGAAAGACTCACGATAACTGCAACGGAAATCTGATCAGCAACTTTTCTCGACTTTACTATTCCTCGTCACAGCATCATTGCTTGCCCTGCGATACGCCGTGTTGGTTCAAGGTCGACGATAAACCTGGCTTAGGCCAGACTATGCAGCGGTCTTTTACTCTGCTACTTCTGGAAAGTTTATACAAGAGCCAGAAAGTCGTCGTTGTCGTTCTGTGGGATTGATAAAACACGTGGTGCGAGGTTCGCCTCTACACAACCTCAAACTTTGCACCTAGGTCAAATCTATCAATCTTCGGTTACTCATCAAGCAATGCGTCGGGCTGTATCCATTACACTAGGCAGCCTGGCGTTACTGGCAACAGTAGCTGTCATGGCAGTCCTTATAGTTCTCGCCCTCCACATCCCTAGTTCATCAAGTGGTCAGCCGCTCTCGCAGGTCTCGGCTGCTCTTGAGGCCGTTGTCCTGATAGGCCTCGGCTGGCTTCTTTCGACATATCCTTCAGCTCTACTTCAGCGCTGGTCCAAACGATGTGTAGGCGTCGACTACGGGGCGTGTCTGTTGGCTGTCCTCTTTGCTACTGTCGCAACAGTGGCTACTCTCATTCAGTTCAGCAAATCGAAGATGGACAAGGACAAGAACGACCAGGTATTAGGAGTTGAGAGGAACAACTTGCTTATCGGCATATCAGTTGCCCTCGGCCTCTCTTTCGCTTGCCAATCCGCATTTCTTACTGCCCATTTCTTCTTCTCAAGGCAGAATGACCAAAAGGTCTTTTCACTTCATACTCTTGGGGAAGACCGTGCCAAGTCATCGGTCAAGTCCCTGCGTTATAGTCACACGACTCCCGAACCGGATACACCTCCCCGGATGATGAACTCAATGGATTCTCGAACTCCACCTTCGTCTGTTGGTGGACGTTCTAGGGCTGGTACAGTCACCTCCATCAAGATTCAACTTGCCAACGCTATCCGCCCTGTGACGTCCAAGACACAGCTTCTCTCCAAGGAACCCCGCCGGCCCATCTCGGCAGATTCAAATGCCTACCGATCCAGTGATGATGCTTTCGATACTTGGGACACTTCGTCGGTCGATACACAGAACCGCCAGGTAGTCATGGAAGCGACATCGCCCCCTCAACAGCCCAAGGGCCACTTCCTCGAGACTATTCCTGGCAGCCCTACTGCAAGCCGGGAGCCGAGCCCGAATAACGTGATGCCTTTTGAGCCTCCTAAAATTCGCGCTCGGAGCCGTAGCTACAGCCCTTCACCTAGCAAGCGGGAACAGCTCAGCTCTCAACCGTCGATGAGTGAACTACATATCCACCCGCTCTTCAGGTCTGACTCGCCTACGCCGCCCCCAATTGCGACACCCGGAACTGTGGTATTGGCCTCGCCTAATGCTGGGCAGGTCATCACGCAACGGCAAAGCATTCGGTCTTTGCGAGCCGCCAGCACGCCGGTAGTGCCGAGCCCACTCAGCCACCGAGACAGCATGGACTCACGACGGCAACGAGACGAGCGAGGCAGCATCCGCGAGGATCAAGAAGCAGAAACCAACTCGCAAACTTCCTCAGAACGACCGATCACACCCCCAATCCCCGAGTGGGTGATGGGTGCCGGTGCTCGATTGAGTTGGGCGGGATACAACAGCCGCAAGGTGAAGCCGGACAACAACGGCGAGGGAGAATTGTAGGCTGAGCAGAAGAACCGATGATGATCGCCGTAACAACGGTAATGTTTAACGACTATTGAGCATACGTGGGGGGTAGGGGGTTTATGCAATCTCAGCAGGCGGATCATGAAATGGACAGGCACTGGTCAGGCTCCATCTTTTCTTTGTCATTTCTTCCCAGTGGGCGGATTCTCATGGTGAACCAGTATCGAGGTCACCTAAACTTTGGTGGATTGGCTGGCGGGATTATACCAAGGAAAATCAGCGAGGCGTTTTACGATTTGAAAAGCCCTTATATGCGTCTGAGGCGCAAGGCAATGAATTACGGCAATGGATAGCATGGTAAATAACCCCCGAAAAAAGACAAACAAACAAACACTCTTGCGTTGACACCTCTTGATCAATCAACTTAGTAGTGTTGTGTTTTATTATGAGATTCGACCTTGACTTCTAGTCACTACTCTAACCACTAAGCTCTTAACAGCACTCGAATTACCCAAGACTGTCGGTATTGCGTTCTTCAAGGCCCATACTTACATTGCGTGTAAGTTGGAGCCTCCGATTGTCACTTATTGTACGCATTCAAACATGTTTTGTCTTGGGGACATTGCTCCAAGAGCTAGTACTACGCACGCCAAATGTTCACCGTGAAAGCGAGTTGTATTATAGATAGTATTCTCCTGTGCTGCAAGACCTGCTGTAACTATAGGTCGTGAGAAGCTCATGCTGGTATGGAGTACGGATATATGCGTTTTAGTTGTGAGACGATAACCTGTAAATGCACTGCTTGCTACCTGTCGGATACCAAACCTCTGTAATATCCTGGTAGGCCTTCCAGTTGTGATTTAGGAATCGGTGATTGACAGCGGTTCATTATTGGCTCCATAGATGGACGACCTCGGATCAACGCTGACGGAAGCATACCAGCATCAATATATTTCAGTTGTACGGAGTACACTGAATGGTTCACCAATACCTATTGCACGGAGTAGTCTAACTTCAATCACAAAGTGACGAGGACAACTGCAGCCTGGTGTGGCTGAAGGCTAAATAGGAATAGCCCATGAGCTTGCTACCCCACCCTACAGAGGCTGACCACTCTCTTTAGCGGCTTTGCTCCCACGCTCCGTCAACGTCAACGGTACGTACGTAGACTAGCTTTCCCTCTCTTCCTTCCTCTTCCAGAGATTCACTTCTCTTCTCTAACTATCTCCTGTCCTCAAACCTTGGAAGCTTCCTCTGTAGCTCCTTTCTCTTCGCCATATAGCGACCGCTTGCGATATCGACATCTCCCCCGATACGACCCCGCACGCACCGAGACAAAGCTGCTCTCAATCTCAGTGCCGCTATTCGCCTCTCCCCCACCTCGTTCAACAGCTGCAGACTCTTCGCCCATCATGAAGGTCACTTTCAAAGTACGTCACTAATTTTCGCGCCGCTCCTCTCGGTCTGCATCCATGGCTCTCCAGCTCATATATATATATATATCCGAATTCTTTGCCGATATGGAACTAACTAAATGTGCTGTAGGATCTCAAGCAGCAAAAGTTCACGCTCGATGTCGAGCCGTCGGAGCTGGTACGCCCACCCCGCGTCTATGCCTGCGCCAGCTGTCCCGCTGACTGACAAACCCTCTGCTAGATCTCCGCTGTCAAGGAAAAAATCTCGGCCGAGAAGGGCTGGGAACCCAAGCAACAGAAGCTCATCTACTCGGGTATTTACCTCGTCATAACCCCGCGGCGCTATTCAAGCTTGCTGACACTTCGTAGGCAAGATCTTGAAGGATGAAGAGACGGTTGCCTCCTACAATATCGAGGAGAAGGGTTTCGTGGTATGCATGGTGAACAAGGTCTGCAGATTCAACCCTAAGCTACAGCATACCGTTGGCTGACAGTCCATGATAGCCCAAGGCATCAAAGCCCGCAGCTCCGGCCGCCGAATCCAGCGCTCCTCCTGCCACTCCCGCTCAGCCTGTCACGAACACACCTGCAGTTCCTGCTGCCCCTGCGCATTCTACATCGCAACAGGCCGCCGTACCTGCGACCCCTACTCCCCAGCGCTCTGGCGAAACCACAGCCGGTGTCGGCTCCGATGAGCCTTCGGGCCTTGCCATGGGCACCCAGCGCACCGAGGCAATTGCTAGCATGGAGGCCATGGGCTTCGAGAGGAGTCAGATTGAGGCAGCTATGCGCGCTGCTTTCAACAACCCTGATCGTGCGGTCGAATATCTTCTGACTGTTGGTTTCTGCACCCCGCATCTTCACAAGCTGCGGTCACTTACTTGATTATAGGGAATTCCCGACAACATTCAACAAGAGCAACAGCAGCGCCAGGCCGCTGCTGCCGGAGGCCAGGGCGCTGCAGCTCCCGCTCCCGCTGCTGTCCCCACTCAACCTGCTGCTCCTCAAGCTGGCGGCGACGATGGTAGCGTCAACTTGTTCGATCTCGCTGCTCAGCGTGGTGGTGGCTCTGGTCGAGGCGGAAGCGGTGGCACCCAGGCTGCAGCGGCAGCCGCCGCAGCCGCCGCAGCTGGTCAGGGTGGTGACCTGGGCAACCTCGATTTCCTGCGACACAATGCTCAATTTCAACAGCTCCGCCAGGTTGTTCAGCAACAACCCCAGATGCTCGAGCCCATCCTTCAGCAGCTCGGTGCCGGCAACCCTCAGCTAGCCGAGCTCATTGCCTCGAATCCCGACCAGTTCCTCCAGCTTCTGGGCGAAGATGCTGACGACGACGTTCCCCTGCCCCCGGGTGCCCAAGCCATTTCTGTCACCGAAGAGGAGCGCGATGCCATCGAGAGGGTAAGCACCTGCTTTGCTGAACCTACAACTTTTAACTGACACAACTGTAGCTGTGCCGTCTAGGCTTTGATCGAGACCAGGCCATTCAGGCTTATTTTGCCTGCGATAAGAATGAAGAACTCGCTGCCAACTTCCTCTTCGATCAACCGGAAGACGACGAGCCCGGTCCTCCTGGTAACTAGGTGGCTAGTTTCCAATGCAGGATGGGTGTGTATTACGATTATGAGTCGGAAGAATTGGAGCATACCCAAGGCATTGCCAACATGATACGGGTATGCACACGGCGTTTTGACCCGGAGATACCGCGGTAGCGTTCTGACGCCGCCTCGCAAGTCGCGATAACACGACGAGATGCGCCGGCGTTGGACGTGGAGTTCTGCTTGGCCTTGGTTCGTGCAGAGGCAGAGTAGCACAGACAGCCGGTGAAATTGATGAATACAAGTCGCTTAAGCAATGCGAACACCGTCATGGAAAGTGGATGAGGTGGGCTCACTTGCATGTCCTCCAATCCGACTTCACACCTTAAGTTATGAATTGAAACTTTGGAACAAGTAAGTATTTTTCTAAAGTGTTATGGATCTGTATAGACTGCTTTGCGCTTAAAATGTCCTGGATTTCAAGCATAACCACATGATCCTGAGATAATACCAAAACCCTATGGGTATCGTGCCGTTTCCCCTTGCGCCATCATAACCTACTCCTCCGTTGCCATGCTTTTGTCGTTGACATCCCATCCCATCTCGTCTTCCGGCTACTCGTCCTGGGAGATGGGCTCACCATTGAGCCCATACACGACGGCCTGCTTCTTCTTTTTGCGTTTCTTCGCTTCGCCTTCATCGTCGTCCTTGAATAGCTCCTCGCGCTTCTTGCGCATGATCTCGGCCTGTTCGTCGGCGACTCGCTTCTGCTCGGCTTCGTACTCTTCCTGAATCTTGCGCTGCTCGGCCTCAATGCTCTCGACGGGTTCGAACTCACTCCCGGTAAATGCCTTGTACTCGTCGATGTCCATCTTTACCGTTTTGACACCCATAACAGCAGCATCGATGCGCCGTGGACAGTGGCGCTCCTCACGGTTGTATTTGAGCTTGACGTGGCGGCGCTGTTTGCCGGGAAACATCTTTGAGATCATCTCGAAGTCTGTGCCGAACATGCGCAGGCCCCGATAGAATAGCTCTGTCTCGGCATCGGTCCAGATATTGGGGCCTTTGAGCTTGGAGGTGTTCATGAACGAGTTGCTTGTAATGAGGCGCGTAAAGTCGTTCTCTTCGACAGTCTCCATGTCTCCAGCCGCGGCTGCTGCCCGGGCGTGTCGATCCACCGCCAGCGAGTTCTGGTCAAGGACGATCTGTCCATCCACGATACGGAATTGGGGCCCCGAGGGCGGCGCAGCCGAGGCAGAAGGCGATGGGGCAGCAGGGACAGCTGGACTTCCGCTTTTTTCCACCGTCTCATCGGGGGTCTGGTCACCCCCCTTTTCGCTCTGCCCGCTAACTTCAGGGGTCGCGGAGCCATCGCGTTCGCCATCAACTCCAACTTTCAACTTCATCTTAGCCTGTCGCTCTCTCTCTCGTAGTTCGTCATGCCGGCTGAACTTTTTGCCAATATGAAGATCCCTGGTAAGATCTGCCATCTTCAGCTTCTGCAAGTCGACTATTTGGGCCTCAGAGTCTTCAGGTGTAATCGAACGTGCGCGCCTGTTCCTAGTATTACCCATTTCGTTCGCAGTAGGCGCTCTTCGCTTCTTCGGCTGTTTTGGTGCAGCGCCCTCCTCGGCCGTTTTCCTTTGGCGCTTCTTGGGTCGTGTGCCTTCATCATCCGCACTTGTCTCGCCCTGTGATGGTTGGCTAACCTGCTTCTTGGCTCGAGGTTTCCGTGTGGGTATAGGTAGGTTATGGGATTCTGTCAACGAAGTCACAGTCACGGCAGATTCATTCGGGTCTGCTGGCTCGAGTGACGGTGTTGTGGAAGGTGCTGTCCTGCTGGGTGCTTCTGAGTCGTCTGGGGTGGGGGTTTGTAGAACAGTAGAGGGCGAGTTGTCTACCTCATGGGTCTGAGTCAGGACCGGTTGCGAAGTGACATTATCGACTATAGATGATAGGTTCTGTTCTGGTTCACTAGTCGTTATCGCCTGGAGAACGCTAGGATGTGATGCTGCTTCGGTCGCAATGGCTACAGGGCGGCCGTCTGTTGAAATTTTGACATTTTGTGTCTCGACTTCTCGAGAAGTTCCTTGCACTGTAGGTTGGGAAGATGTTTCTTGAGTTACGATGGCGTCGTCTGGCTTGGGAGGCTCTGGAATCGACGGTGGTGGGGTCGGACATTTCTGACGGGATGGTTCGCGCGAACCTTGGGACTGCACTTCGAGGAATTCGGCTACTGGTGCTTCCGAAGCAGTTGTATGTGAAGCTTCTTTTAGCGACAGACGGAGTTCCGGTTCTACAGGAGCTTGGGAAGGTGGTTTGGGTGGTTGTGACGGTGCTGTTAGGGCCGCGGGGCGTCGGGAGGGTATCTTGGGTTTGAAGGCCGGCCCTCCTTTCTTCTTAAACATTGAACTCATCGCGAAAGTGGTATATCGTCCATGTGTCTTTGGCGATCGATGTTTAATCAGCCTGTTCACATCTCCGTTTTGTGTACAGAACACAGAAGGTTGGAAAGCGAAAAATAGATGTGAAGCGGTTCACAGAAAATGTAGAGAAAATGCGGGATGGTGGAGTGGCGGCCAGGCCGAGCGAGGATTAACCGCCCATGCAAAACGATAAGGAGGCTCCACTGGCCCCAATGAGGTTAGCTTACCACTAAGCCCCTTTGAGGTGGAGACCGGGCTTCTTGGACTGCGACTCAACTTCGAAATTTCAACTCCTGGCCCGAGGGAACGTTCCATCATCACAACACGCCCTCCCCGCGCCACTTCTTCATGATTGCCTGCACGCCTTGGCTCGCGACGGGACTTGGCTTCAGTGCTCTTCCACGACCGTTCCATCGCTTCTCTTATCCTCTACCCCTTTGCTGCCCTGTGCTACGCGACTTCTGATGCCTCTCACGACCACACCCTCTGCCTCGCCTCGTCCATCCACCCTCGCCAAAATGGAGGACAGGAAGCGGCCTGCCATCAGCAGCGCCGACGAAATCGCTCCTCCGAGTAAAAGAGTCGCCGTCAATGGTTCCAAAGCTAAAGATGATTCCCTTGAGATGAAAGAGGAGAGCTGGATTGAGGTAAGTGTCACACGACCACGTTTTCCATTACAGATGCTCGAGCGCCGGCCACCTACACCTTGTGCTTTCCACAGCGCTTGTGCTCTCAGGCTTCGTGCCATTCTTGTCGGGGACATCCTGGACGGTAGTGCTCACCAAGCCAGTGATAATGCTCGCTCGCTCCCTGCGACAGCAGTCTCCGGCTCGGAAGTGTGTCTATAATACACCTTACTGGGCAGCGCTTGCGCTCGAGTCTGCGCTATAATACAACGTGTTTCGACATATGGAAGCGAAGTTGCCGCTGACCTCGGATATCAGGCCTACACAAAGGGCGCCATCTATCGACAGATGCAAGAATACAGTCGAAAGGCCGCTACATATGAGTCGCGACTTGAGGAACTCCATAAACGATCCGTACATCACGACGATCACCTGAGAATTATCGATGCTTGGTGGCGACAGGTTGGTAATATCCTCCATGCGTGTCTGGTCATCTCTGATCTTTTGAATAGGTTCTCGAGGAGATTGAACTGTTGTCAGATTCAGATGCCGCTTCACCGAACCCTTCCGGTATGATTCCCCCAACATCACAAACCAGACATCTGCTGATATCTGTCTGAGCAGAGTCCTCTTATCTGAGTGGTGTAAGCTTCAAGGACCTGCATGATTTTCAGAAGCATCTCCAAGAGAGGGGCAAATCGATCAAATCGAGGGCCGAGACCTTGCTTGGGCGCGTAGCTACATCACGAGGCAAAATCAACCCGGACGCTACCAAGCTGGAGAACAAGGTTGCCAGCCTCTTGGCTGCGCAAAAGGAATATCTCTTCAAATTGGATCGACTAAGCAGTGAAAAAGATCAACTGTCTGAGCAACTCAATGCCGCGACCTTGCGCTACTTCAAGGCGGAGAAGAAGCTTGATCGAGCGAAAAGTTCCCAAGTCCAGAAAATGGAGCAACAAGCATTTGCAAATGCTACTCGGCCTGCTGCATCTGGGGACACCAGTGCAGAGGCTGGTGAGACGAATGGAAATGCGAGCGAGATGCTACTCAAGTATGAGGAAGCCACTGCGGCGGCCACAAAGCAGAAAGAGCAACTGGATGCTATCTTGGCCGAGATTAAAACCTTGCAGGATGAAAACTCGAGTCTTAAAGCCAAACGCGAGTCTTTAACCGATGAGGACTTCATACGGACTGATGTCTTTAAACAGTTCAAGAACCAGAACGAAGACCTTATCAAGCGCATCAACACTCTCGAGGCTACGAACAAACAACTGCGAGAGGAGGCCGAAAGACTGCAGGCAGAACGATCGGCATTTCGAACTCAACTCGAGGTAGATGCGAATCAAGTGACGCAGGAACTAGAGTCCGAGATCATTTCCCGAGATCAGGATCTTGCACGAGTGCGATCAGCACGAGACGAACTCTTGGCCGAAAACACGCAGAGCAAAGCCAGGTTGGAACAAGAGCGAGCATCGATCGACCAGGTCAAGGAACTTGCATCAGCAAAGGACGATAGGATCACGGCGCTCGAACTGGAATTGTCTCGCCTTAAGTCGACCGAAGAGCAAGCGAAATTCAATGCAGATGACGAAAATGCAACGCTTGACGAGCTTCGCCTGAAATATGGCAAGTTGCAGCAAGATTTCGATTCCATTAACCAGGAACTGCCGGCAATAGAAAAGGCGTACAAGAAGATGAAGGAACTTGCCCATAGGAAGGCCATGGACTTTACTGCTCTCGAAGAGCGGGTGACGATCTTGATTGCTGAGAAGAGCAAAGCGGACCAGAAGTACTTTGCCGCCCGCAAGGACGCCGACACACGGAACAACGAGATCCGATCTCTGCGACACCAGAACGGCAAGAGCTCGGAGATCATTGCTCAACTAAAGGACCTGGAAGCGCAGAACCGCACTCTGTTGAGTAACCTTGAGAAGCAGCTGGCAGATTTAAAGCAGGCGAACGCGAGCCTGGTCGCAGAGAACAAGAAGATGGAAACAACAAGCATGGAGGCGGTTCGACGGACAGAGTCGCTCAGCAAGCAAGTCGGCGACCTCAGCAATCTGGTCAAATCCAAGGACGCAGCTTCTGCGGTGGTTCGAGAGCGCAACACGATGCAAGAGACTGAGGTTGAAAAGTTCAAGGTTCGAATTGAGCACATGCAGAAGGACCGCGACAATTGGAAGAACAAGGCATTAAGCAATTCCTCCGAAGAAGAGGAGATGCTTCGAGTAAGTGGAGATGTTTCTATTTCGATTGATAACCTGCTAATATGAGCTAGACTTTTGCCTTGTGCACCATCTGTCGCAACAACTTCAAGAACACGGCTCTTAAGACGTGCGGCCACCTGTTCTGCAAGGAATGTGTCGACGACCGTATTAGCAATCGCATGCGCAAATGCCCAACCTGCTCGCGAGCATTTGACAAGATGGACGTTATGTCCGTACATCATTGAACGCGACCCACGACTCGCCTCAACCTAAAACTGCTTCAATACCACACATGTTACGATACTCCTTTTCTTCATTAATTGCTCCCGTCAAGCGCTGTCCGGTCTATTTTGTACTGGGCCCAGTCAATTCAAGCTGTCCGGATACCCGCTCCACCAGCAGCTTTAGTGGGTCATACGACCTGGACAGCAATCTTGATGCTTTTCTTCTCTGGGCTAGATGGCTACATTTGGAAAGTCGTCCGTGTACTTTTATCCGTGGGAGGGCCGCATGAGCGGGCCGCTACCAACATGTATATATTCTGTAGTCAAAGTGGTCACAGACGGGTGATGGTTATGAGTCGATGTATGAGGGGCGACAGGATAAATGGGAAGTATCGATTATGCTACCAAGAAACCTATGTTCAACGACCGTGTCACGCCCTTATTAGTAGTGACAATTGCTATATGACGTGTTTATCTTCGGCTCGTGGAACCAAAGCCGGTAGTTTCATGACGGTTGGATGAGCTGTTAGGACCAGATGAAGATCCGCCGGAACCACCCCAACCCCATCCACCCCCTCGACCAATACTGCCATAACTGTTGTTGTGGTCATTGTGGTGATGATTAGCATTGTTGCGGTTACCAGCCCAGTACCCGGCAGCGGCTCCCCCGGCGGCGCCACTCCAGAAGCCTGGCCTCCAACTGTTCGTATTTTGAGGCTTGGTACCGGGATACGGGGGTGGAGGGTCATCATCAGGACCTCCAGGACCCCATCCTCCAGGAGACCAACCGTCTCTGCGGCGTCGCGGACGATCAGGATTGGCACCGACTCCTTGCACCCTGCAACACGCCGAGTATATAATCCAACCGAGAACTGTAACGAAGATGATGGTGAAGACCAAAGCGCCCCAGTCGACACCGCCACGGCCGTCACTGAACCAACCGCCGTTTGCTATATCGGGATATCGATGCTCGCCCTTCTTAGTCAGGGCGACAGTGTACTCGACACCGCAGCTGCCCTTCAGGACGTATGGATCGTCGGGAGAATCGTAGCCCTCGCAAATGACGTCAGTGCTGCCGAGCTTGAGCTCCTCGGGAAGTGAAGCTTTGCAGCTCCACTGGACATCCTCATCACCCCAGGAAGAGCCTTGGTTGGTGCAGCGCATGACGTCGATGTCGTAGATGTCGCAGAGGCCCTTGCGGGAGACACAGCGCAGCTGTGGGATGGCGCCGACGCGGCGGTGGTTCGTCATTGCGCCGTTGCCCCGGAGAGTAAGGGATTGCACGTCGGAGAGTTTGATGGCATCTTTGGGACGAGCGGCCAGCGCGAGGGCCGGGAGAGCGAGATAGAAGGCGAGTGAGCTGGGTATCATGATGGCGGGGGTCGTAGCAATGATGTGGTTGTTGAAGTACACGTATGCGATCTAACGAGCTTGCGCCCGCAAAAAGTGTGGTTTCCAAGCAGTGACGAATCGTCTCGAAGTGGATGTAGGGGTTGAAAAGGTGAGGAGATGTTGTAAAGTTGAAGGAGGGGATAAATACGTGCCGGGGCTGAAAGCGATATTTGAGGTGATGTGGCGAGCAAGCATGATCAGGCTTGCAACGTTGGCTGAATGGAGGCCTGGTTGTTGCCTAAGGCAAAAGAATCGGGCGTCACTAACAAACACATCGAGTCCATTGACGGTTCTCTACAAGCGCAATCCGGCTTGATTAACTCAACTGATCATTCTCAACTTGTTGATTCATGAAATAGTGGCTTATTAACTTAAGTTCTGCTATGACGCAGGTAGGTTTAAAATAAGGAATCGAGACATCATGCTGAGTTATTGCGCTCTTCTCCCCAAAGTCTTATGCTAGCAATACCAAAAGCCATACATGCAATACAATAAGTCTTTATCTAAGCCCCGACCCCAGATCGCATTTAAACTCACTACCTTATATTAATTTTTTTGATAACTCAATCCATGCCTAAGTTAGGGATTTAAGCCCAGTGGCTTAGGTGTATTTCCGTTTACCTGTATGACTTTGCACTGGTGAGTATGGGTTTCGAGTCGCCCTCTTCCGTGGCGAGCTATGTTCGTTCATCCAACGAGTTGGCGGACACAGTGAACTCTATAACTATTGTCGAAGACAGAAAAGGCTGATGCAACTCGTCGTTTTAAAGACCTCTTCGACGAAGCTAAGGCACTGCAACTCAATGAATGACCAAGTCTATTACCGCGGTTACTCTAAGAGAATGGGGCTCCTCATCTGTCATATTGCTAATTGCTTCTTTCCATCGTCGAGTATATTCTGTGCGGCTTGGGCCGATACTCTTTGTGGCTACCACCGCCGTTCTCACTAGCCGCATCTTCAGGGGATATATCTCGCCCAATATCTGGATCGAAGTCCTGGAGCATTTCGATACCCTCACGTTGTTGAAAACCTTCATCGTGTATGCTGACTCTTCGACTGCACCCAGGTGTGCTGCATGGGGTTTAAGAGTGGCAGACTGCATACATGATCTCTACTACCACTTCTGTCTCATTCTGGGAATTGTCGTTGAACTAGTTATCCCGATAATCATTTGACTGGTTGGGACTGGTGGGTAATCCAGCCAGTGTTTCTTGATAGCTTGGCATTGTTACCGTGTCAAGTCTCGAATGGGCACTGACTTCTGGCTATGCTCTGATAAGTGACAGTCGACATAAATCTAGACTCCTCTCGCGAAGCTACTGAAGCACACAACATAACGACGAGACTTGAAGCTCTCAAAATGGTTTTTGGGTAGATCGAGATTCATCCGACGTCAGAACAAGAATTATACGTTAGAGTTACTGTGAGCAGGAATACATGATGGTGGAGGAGATACCGAATTTCTGCATGGTACAGCGAATCCTCGATCTTAGAGTCCTGTACCTCGCCTCCTATAAGGGCTAGGATGCTCCGTTCCTAGCTATCATGGAGTGATGAGTATAAGGATTGTCGAGGACGCATGAGCTTGTAGCCGGGAAACGTCTTCCTTTCTGATACATTCTGAACATGTGCCTCCCCAAGTCAAGAGCATCATGTCAGGTCTTTATCCTGGGCTGTTCGAGTCGATTTTAGTAGATTTCATCTTGTACTTTCCAGTCATGGTGACCTGGAAGATGGCTGTAGGAGTGGTTTTCGGGGGTAGTAGTACTGAAAAGAGGGAGTCGAACCGGTGGTGTGCACAGCCCTGGTTTTAAGTCGAAGGTGAACGTCAACTTGGGCCACAATATTCCGAGTTCTTTTGATGACGCCCAAACAGAACTCGGCTTGAGTGCAATCGTGCATTTCAGATCCAAGTTTGCAGCAGATCCGGATAATGATGGTTTTAGTAGGGAAGAGATTACAGAGGACAAGAGAAGATCAGAGAGGAGGAGAGGATTATAATGTATTATTTCTCTCTGCAAAAACAATAATTTCGCTCCTATTTCCACGCAGCTAGCTGGAAATTGATCGCGTTATTGGTTCTTATTCATACAGTACTACTGCTTATAAGCCCTAAAGCTCCGAAGCTCAACACAATAACAGATTCTACCCTTCGCCATATCCCCATCATGCACCCAAGCTCTACGGTGGAATTGTGCAATGAGCCGATACAGCCACCGCAGAGATGCTTACTTAAGTTCAGACATCTGGAGAGCCCATAGGGTTATCAAGCAACTGAAAAAGGCGGATGTCAATAATGCTAAAGTCCGTATACACGACGTGCTACTCGTGTTTAACATATGCAGGATGGACGACTGTTACGTAGATCGCCATTTACGAAAAGAACACTGAACCCAGCCTCTGAGCTTGGACTTTTCTATACACTAGTAGAGAGTTCATGTAATTGAGAATATACCTACTGTAGGGCCGTATGAGTTGCTTAGATCTCAGAATCAGTCTTAGTATAATCCTTTATCATGAGTCTGATTGATGACTTAGGGAGAGGCTGACAGAGACACAGTATATGATATAGCTAGTTCGTACTGTCTGAATGGGAGTGCCACTAGCACCCCTGACCTCGCATTCGCCCCATCCATCATCACTCGGTTTAATCGTGTTCCGTGTTCTTAATCGCATTGAACATGTAAGCTTGGGTCAAGAAGCTCTGCTGTTGGCACCAACAGTCAGCCAAGTTTAGATAATGCGCCCAAAAGGTACATTTCCTCCAGCGTAGCATTTCTACCCAAGTGGTCAAGGTCCAGCAACTTGGGAGATTACGGCTTTGGTGAGGTGATGTAGTCGGGGACCGGCGATAAATGATGGCCGACTCCCGGTCACAAGGCTAGGCAGTCGGCGCAATCGGCGGCTTACACATCTCTAGCCGATCATTGATGAGTGTAAATGACTCGTTGTTATTCAGAAAATCTACAAGTGAAAGAAAGGAATGGTCGATCCGTGCATCGACGGTACGACGTCGTGCGATTCTCGAGCCTCATCGAGGTGACAGTTCTCCCGATACACGGCGGCTTGTGTTATGCCGTTGCGACGCTTAGGTTATACAGCCGTGAGTCTCAACTCTCGACGAGTATGCCTCAAAATTAAACCAAGAGCCAAGCCTTTCCAGAAGCTCGTGGCATGGAAATAAGCCCGGGTAAACAACAGACTGAAGCATGCTTTATCCGAAAACCGGCTCCGACCCGGGGGACTTTTTCGTTCGCAGGGGTGCTACGGGAGGATAAGATCCTGCCGAAGTTCCGGTTTAATTTATTACTACCAATGACGTGCTCAGTACGGATATGTATGTAGTCAGGCATTCGAAAGTCCAGATGCGTCGAGGTTCTAAACGAAAGCGACCGACCAATGATAGCGGAGGGGGCTGCCCGGACCATGACCCAAAGTGGCAACCGTTTCGAGCGCCGCGATAAAACTCCACCTCTCCGCCGGTGAGCCCTACGTACCTAATCTAATGTCACTTTATGAGTGGGTAACTGCCTATTTTCTATGGAGTGACATGGTGACCAAAATCAGCGCTAGGGGTTCGGGTTTCTGCAAGAGCCCGAGATTCAGGATCCAACGATCAATGACAGACAGAGACAGCCAGAGACACGTACGCGGTGAGATGACTCAAACGGTGTCTATCTCGCTATCGTTCCCTGTCTCCTAATTACCGTAAATACGATGCGTAATCGGATAGGGTAGGTCTCGGCTCTGAGTTTTATGCTATTCATTGCTTACTTACAGCCGTCAATGAACCACAGCGGTTCACTATGAAAGCTGACTGTGTAGGTACTCCGTACTCCGTACAGATTTGCCTACTGGTCACTTGGCCCGCGGCTGATATGTAGATAGATGCCTTTGGGCTCGTTATAGTCCCAGTTGTGAGAGTAGCAGCAGATGGCTCAATAATTAAAGTATACATCTATGTATGGATAATTATTGGGACACTTGAGATGGATTGCTCGCATAACTTAATACTCTATTTTAAAGCATGTCAAGATCCCCCGCATCTAGAGCCTGGTCTCTTCCACTGGGAGACACTTGGCGGAATTCAGGTCCTTGGTCCTCGAGGGGAGGGAGCTCAGGGTACGTTGCACTGTACCCTGTGCTGGCCGAGAGGCGGAGGGGCGTGGCTCCAGAACCGGCCCGCTGGCGATAGCGACACTAGAGCAACAGGGAAGGTAGGTGCGTCCGGGACCCTTTTTGTCCTCCGCCCGAGTCCTTTCCTTGTACTGAGATTACGGAGTACTTCTTCTCGATCGATCTTTGGTGTATCTTACTTATATCAACTCCATTCACATCCTCGTACCGTGATCTCGAGAAAGCGTCGCAACCTGCTCATCTTGGAGTGATTGAATATTGTTTGTTGGTCATGACGCCGCGCTTTCGATAGGTCTCTTCTCGTGTAACTGTATACATCCTGCGCTGCTCTCGACGACCTCGATCCCAGACTCAAGCTTGGTTGTGCAACTTCCTTCTCGGGCGTTGTCCGCCCTTCAACAAAGAACCCAACCCCCTAACCGATAATCCCCCCTTCGCGACAATCCTGCGATTCTCTACCTCACAATGGCTGCTGGTCTCTCCGAAAAGACGGCAGCTGGCACCAGCAGCAACCCCTCGCGGCCGTCGTCTTCAAATCGCGATGGATCGACCGATATAGACACTGCTCGCCCTGGCAAAGGGGCATCGACCGACCCCAGCCACGAAAAGACCGACTTGAAAAAGGCAGACTCTCAAGTAGCTCGCCCACCAAAGGCCGATAATATCGAAGACCATTACAGGCACTTACCACCAGATGAAGCCGAGGTCTTGCGCCGCCAGGTTGTCAGTCCCGATGTCAAGCAGGGTGTCGCCGTGCTGTATCGATACTCCTCTCGCAACGATATCATTATCATTGTTGTTTCGGCCATTTGCGCAATTGCCGGTGGTGCTGCACTGCCGCTCATGACAGTTGTCTTTGGTAATCTTCAAGGTGTTTTCCAGGATTATTTCGTCAATCGTGGAATGAGTTACAACGAATTCACAGACGAACTAGTTAGCTTCGTCCTATACTTTGTATATCTCGGAGTTGGTGAGTTTGTTGTAGTTTGTAAGTACCCCCCTGTCATTGCTCACGCACATGGTTATCTAATGAGCAAATAGACATTAGCACAGTTGGTTTCATTTATACTGGAGAGCATATAACAGCAAAGATCCGCGAACATTATCTCGAGAGTTGCATGCGACAGAACATCGGCTTCTTCGATAAGCTCGGCGCAGGCGAGGTCACGACTCGCATCACCTCCGACACCAATCTCATCCAGGACGGTATCTCCGAAAAGGTCTCCCTGACCCTTGCCGCGCTCGCTACATTTGTCTCGGCGTTTGTAATCGGTTTCATCAAGTACTGGAAGTTGACTCTGATCCTGCTTTCCACTGTCGTGGCCTTGCTGCTCAACATGGGCAGCGGTTCTACTTTTATTATGAAGTATAATAAGCAGAGTTTGGAGGCTTATGCTCACGGAGGCAGTCTTGCCGATGAAGTCATTAGTTCCATCCGAAATGCTGTCGCCTTCGGCACTCAGGAGCGTCTTGCACGACAATACGACAATCACCTCAGGAATGCTGAGTTTTATGGTTTCCGTGTCAAGGGTGCCATCGCTTGCATGATTTCCGGCATGATGCTGGTTCTTTACCTCAACTATGGCCTGGCTTTCTGGCAGGGTAGCAAGTTCCTCATTGACGGCGAGACCTCGCTCTCTAATGTCCTGACTATCTTGATGGCCGTCATGATTGGAGCGTTCAACCTTGGAAACGTCGCACCAAACATTCAGGCTTTTACCAACGCTGTTGCTGCTGCTGCCAAAATTTTCAACACAATTGATCGTGTGTCTCCGCTTGACCCCTCTAGTGACGAGGGCGACAAGATTGAGCATCTTCAAGGTGCTATCCGGCTATCCAACATCAAGCACATCTATCCGTCCCGACCCGAGGTCACAGTCATGAAAGATGTTAGTCTCGAGATTCCGGCTGGGAAGGTCACTGCACTTGTTGGTGCTTCTGGCTCTGGAAAGAGTACAATTGTCGGTTTGGTTGAACGCTTCTACGACCCTGTTCAGGGCAGTGTGTACCTGGACGGGCACGACATCTCCAAGCTTAACCTACGGTGGTTGCGTCAACAGATGGCCCTGGTCAGCCAGGAACCTACTCTGTTTGGCACCACCATTTATCACAATATTCGCCACGGATTGATCGGCACCAAGCACGAAAACGCGAGTGAAGAGATCCAGAGACCACTAATCATTGAGGCCGCCAAGAAAGCCAACGCCCATGACTTTGTTTCTGCTCTTCCCGAAGGATACGAGACACATGTTGGCGAGCGAGGATTCCTGTTGTCTGGTGGCCAAAAGCAGCGCATCGCGATTGCACGTGCCGTGGTTTCAGACCCTAAGAGTGAGATAACCGGAATAATATGATAAATAAGCCATAACTAACGCTATAGCAGTTCTTCTCCTTGATGAAGCAACCTCCGCTCTCGATACCAAATCAGAGGGTGTAGTCCAAGCAGCCCTGGAGAATGCCGCCGCAGGTCGTACAACTATCACCATCGCTCACCGACTGTCGACCATCAGGGATGCCCATAATATTGTTGTGATGACAGAAGGCCGGATTGTTGAACAAGGCACTCACAATGAACTTCTTGAGAAGAAGAGTGCTTACTACAACCTTGTGTCTGCCCAAAATATCGCCGCTGCTGAAGAGATGACTGCTGAAGAGCAGACCGCGATCGACGAGGAAGAAGAAAACCTCATCCGCAAGATGACTACCGACAAGCAGGCCGGGATCGTAGTCGACCCTGAAGACGATATTGCCGCCAAACTTAACCGGACAACGACCTCAAAGTCGGCATCAAGTGTGGCTCTCCAGGGCCGCAAAGCTGAAGTCGAGCAGAAATATGGATTGTGGACGTTGATCAAGCTCATTGCATCTTTCAACAAGTCAGAATGGAAGCTGATGATAATCGGCCTGATTTTCTCTGCTATTTGTGGTGGAGGTAATCCCACTCAAGCTGGTATGTCTACGCTACTATGCTAGAACATTATCCCATGTCACTAATACCCATTGCAGTCTTCTTTGCGAAGCAGATTGTCACTCTATCCCAGCCCATCACCGATGACAATCGTCACAAAATCAAGAAGGATTCAGACTTCTGGAGCGCGATGTACCTCATGCTCGCCTTTGTCCAGCTCTTCGCCTTCATGATCCAGGGTGTTTTATTTGCCAAATGCTCCGAACGACTGGTACACCGAGTTCGAGATCGCGCTTTCCGGACCATGCTGCGTCAAGATGTTTCGTTTTTCGACCGCGATGAGAACACGGCGGGCGCTCTGACTTCATTCCTCTCGACTGAGACAACTCACGTTGCCGGACTGAGTGGCGTGACACTAGGGACTCTCCTGATGGTATCTACCACGCTTATTGCGGCCATAGCCGTAGCATTGGCTGTTGGCTGGAAACTCTCACTCGTTTGCATCTCGACGATTCCTGTGCTTCTTGGATGTGGCTTCTTCCGCTTTTGGATGCTCGCACACTTCCAGCGCCGGTCTAAGAAGGCATATGACTCTTCCGCGACATTTGCTTCGGAAGCTATCTCATCAATGCGAACCGTGGCCGCCTTGACACGTGAGAACGATGTCCTACAGCAATACAAGAACTCGCTTGCCGCGCAGCAGCGCTCCAGCTTGATCTCGGTCCTTAAGTCTTCGCTTCTCTATGCTGCCTCACAGTCTCTACTTTTTGCTTGTTTCGCTCTCGGCTTCTGGTATGGCGGCACCCTAATTGGCAAAATGGAGTATACTATGTTTCAGTTCTTCCTCTGCTTCATGGCTGTTATCTTCGGTGCGCAGTCAGCTGGTACCATCTTTTCGTTTGCTCCAGATATGGGCAAGGCACACCAGGCTGCGGGAGAGCTGAAGAAGCTGTTTGACCGAGAGCCTATAGTGGACACTTGGTCAGAGAAGGGAGAACGTCTGCCAGATGTCGAGGGCACCATTGAGTTCCGAGATGTCCATTTCCGCTATCCGACCAGGCCAGAGCAGCCTGTACTTCGTGGTCTCAATCTAACGGTGCGGCCAGGCCAGTATATTGCTCTCGTAGGAGCGTCTGGTTGCGGCAAGAGCACAACCATTGCACTGCTGGAGCGATTCTATGATCCCCTTTCCGGCGGAGTTTTCATTGATAACCACGAGATTAGCGGGCTCAACATTAACGACTACCGTTCACATATTGCCCTTGTCAGCCAAGAGCCTACGCTGTACCAAGGAACCATCAAGGAAAATATTCTTTTGGGAACCTCAAGAGAAAATGTCCCCGATGAAGCCGTCGAGTTTGCGTGCCGGGAAGCCAACATCTACGACTTTATCTTGTCGCTCCCCGAAGGCTTCAATACTGTTGTCGGTAGCAAGGGTGCGCTGCTATCTGGCGGCCAGAAGCAGCGAATTGCAATTGCTCGAGCTTTAATTCGTGACCCCAAGATTCTTCTGCTCGACGAGGCAACATCAGCGCTGGATTCTGAGTCGGAGCATGTGGTGCAGGCTGCGCTGGACAAGGCAGCCAAGGGCCGAACGACCATTGCCGTTGCGCACCGTCTTAGCACCATTCAAAAGGCAGATATCATCTACGTATTTGACCAGGGTCGCATCGTAGAGCAGGGAACGCACTCGGAGTTGATGAAGAGAAACGGTCGTTATGCCGAGCTGGTCAACCTGCAGAGCCTTGAGAAGCAGCGGTAGGACATCAGCTAACAGCGACGATTGCAAAATAGGGAATAATTTGGGCAAGCTATCTGGGCTAAATATTACATTTAATAGGCGTTGAGGCGTGGTGGTCACCACAAGGTCGATGTGGGAATCCCTAAAAGGAGCTATGATGAAGGTGATACACTCGGTATGGCTATCATGGTTTCGTGTACTCTATTCGTTTAATCGACATCACTCGATATTGGATATATCACAAATCTTTAGTCACTGTATAGTTCTTTTATTGACATGTAGTTGATAGTCCGGTCGGGTACAGTCAACCAGGTCTAAAACGATCTTGGGTATAACGAATCACGCTAAAATGACCCCTGTAAGTACCTCTGTTGGTGTGAGCACCATATGTTAGTGCATAAAAGATACATCCTTTCTATACCGATCTTGGCGCCCCAAACTGCTGATTAATACATATAAAAATGGATATAATACGGATATACTAGAATATAGTGGGTATCCCTCTTATCGCCCTAACAAAAGTGGATCGCCTTCCTATTTAGGCCCTTATCGTAACGATAACCTCTTTCTAACGATGCAAACCTCCTGACGCCCCACATCGTTATAGACCTGGTTGACTGTATATAACGTTAAGTCCTCGAGATATAGACTAAATCACCGAGTCACGAGAGTGTGGAGGGTCAGACAACCAGGATCCCAGAGCGCCATATGGACCACACGTGTAATAGAAGTTGAGGCGGGGTGCGGAGGAGGCCAAAAGGAGCATTGATCGACGAGACAAGGAACGAGGAAGGGTCTCGACCATGACAGTTGAGAGACTGGGCATTTCTTGTCGAAGTAGACCTTGGCGGTAGCCAAAGTGGCTTTGGTTCTATAATTCAATGGTAGCAGGGACAGACGGCGGGTGGAGGTAGACGCAGATGAGAGGAATTCTACTGAGTACCAGTTAGTGAACACAGATAATAAGGCAGCGGCAGTGGAAGTGGTTCAAGAGATTTGGCTATAGTTGCCACAGCCACACGAGCGAGTAGGAATAAGGAAATTTTGTTTTCTGGATGAAGCGTTTACCTTGTGGATTGAACTCCGTGGCTCGTACTAGACACCAGCTGATTATTGCTTGGTGTAGGGAGTAGAGTTGAGTGAGCCATACGCACCTACCTATTGAATGAATTTGTCTTGACATGGGTTATATGTTACACCACCAGAATGGTTGCACAAAGTCCTCAGAGAGCCCCTTCCTTGTATTTCAGTCCAGCGTCGTTGGTTTCTCTCACTTTCTTATGTCAACTTGCCTGTAATATCTGGTATAACTTAAACGATTGGTTTTCTTGTTCGGAACCGCGATACTCATCGGGAGTTGTCCCATGATTACATCCGTGCTGCCCCCTCATGGAGAAAGGTATTGAAGTGGGTTAAGGTCCGGCATGATGACCCGAATCTCTTGGCAGGGGAAGAAAGGCTATGATTGGCTGCAAGCAGGGAAAATTGCCCCCTGCCCTGCAAGGTAGGCTCCCATGTGGAGATGCTAGTCACTTGGGTTGTCCGTCAATCGTCGGTGCACAAACGATGCCTTGGCCCGCCGTGAATGATGGCCTGAACTAGCAGCCGGTGCTCACCGGAAGAAAGCATCAAAAGGCAGAGGCTATCGCGAGCCGGGGCCTGACCTGAAGCTGAAGACGACCAAGGGAAAACGAAACGAAACGAAACGGTGAGAGAAGCAGACCTGAATCTCCATGGACGGTGATGGAGCTAAATTGGGGTAATGGCATGAGCTGATAAGCGCAGGGACGATGCTACGGTAGGAATCGATAGATGCTATTTTCGCTGCGGGCGGACCAACTAACTAAGATGGGTGCCCGCAGTAAGCGTGGTCATCAACAAGCGAGATTGACCTCTCTCTTTTGGGCGGTTGGCCCTTGCGGCGTCTTGCTGTTTGAGGAAACGGCTGCCTCCTGGTGATGTGCTACCATGGCCATGGCTTGCATGCATGCCATGCAATCCAGAGCAGAGACAGCATGTACTACAACGCGTGTCAATGCAGCGCCATCGGAAGATTGTTTTGTTGAGCGGCCCGGTAACTAACTATGAGACGTGCTAGATTGAAGACGCGCATAAGTCGTCGAGACAATTCTGACGATGGTCTCTACCTGAGATGCCAGGCGCTGGGGCTACACGCTACAGAATCTGACAGCTGTCATGGTCTTGAGAAACAGTAACCATATGTCCTATCATCACGCTTTATCGCCGTAAAAGACCTAGAAGCTGTTCACAAAGCCATGCATGTACCAGGTGAGCGGGAAGTGCACAACGTCCCTGAGAAACGGTCGACAGAAAGTGCAGGGGCCCCATTCAATAAACCGTCACGCTAACTGCCACTACCTTCATCGATCCCTGTCTATTTCAGAAGCTTCACCATCCACCATCCACCATCTCCTTGATTCTATTTCACGCATTGTCTCTTCGCAAAACAACCCCTGACCATGGCCGTGGTCCCGGTCCTGATCCTGGGCAATGGCTCTTGGCATCAGCTTTAGTCAGGGTCTGGAATCGTCCGTCGCCTGGCCTGCCTTGCCTTGGTCTTGTTGCTTTTTTGACCTTTGCTGCTGGTTCGCCCATTCACAGCCAGCATAGCCCAACTCATCCCATCCCATCCCATCCCATCTCCCGCCGCGTCCACTCGTTTTTCGTCTTTCATCAAGAAGCGGCACTCTTTTTCTTTTTCCCCTCCCTTCCGCTCATTGTTGCTCTATTCAACCTCGCGCGACCGTTACCAGGAGCCGCCGACGATCACTCCTTTCAAGACCCGCAGTTCTCGACTCT
This sequence comes from Fusarium staphyleae, assembly GCA_017140175.1. Classification (NCBI taxonomy): domain Eukaryota; kingdom Fungi; phylum Ascomycota; class Sordariomycetes; order Hypocreales; family Nectriaceae; genus Fusarium; species Fusarium staphyleae. Next base: position 109,998 of record JADDON010000329.1, read on the forward strand.
GAACCCTCAAACCCCGACGATCATCTTAACAGTTGCTTCCAACTCCAACAACACCAAACCGGTTCCTCTCTTTTCTATTGTGCTCGACCCACGATCTCTTGGCCCTTGTTCTAACCCGCATCGACGACAACCTGCCAATCCTACGGCTACCGATATAGCGACCAACCCGGCCCGTATAAGCCTCGTTGGCAACTCTCCGGCTCCATCTCATCTCTCGTCTTTGTCCATTCGACCAATCCTATTTCGCAATCGCGATATCTCGCAGTCATCTTCCGCCATCTAGACTGCAGTTTCTCAAGCCGCATCGTCTGCAACATCCCCGCGATTGTCTCTCATTCATCCGTTCTTTCCAGCCATTGATAACATCCTCGTACCGCGACACTCGACCGAGCCATTTTATGTTTTTATAAGCGCGCCATGCAACGACAACACTGAACGACCTCAAAACCATTGAACACTGTTGTTATTACTCGCCTTCTGTCGTTAAAAACGTGCGCCTTTTCTTCTTTCCAGCTCTTACAACCAAATTTCAGCATCGTATCCCGGCCAACCACCCTCCTTGTCGACTTCGACTCAGTCGGGCTCATTGTGGTGAAACACCCTCCTAATTCCGTCCTCCTTCCCAGTAGGCCATTCGCCTTATAAACGCAGCTTTCACGGACAATATTGGGGCACTTGGAGTTCGTTCTTGGCGTTTCTCGCCTGGCCACTCGTTTGCAATGACCGCATCATCCTCTCTCGCCTCAAAGGCTCCTTCAGAAGCCCTGTTCCGACCTATATCTATCAGCCCCCGCGCACCACGCTTACGAGTGGCGTTGGTATGGCTCCTCCTTGCATGTCTTACTTCGGTCCTTGCACAGAGTGAGACACGGTTGACCGACCGCAGCCCCCCAACCTCCCTTCAATACCGACATCATATGCCTATGATCAAGCGATATGAATTGCACCGGCGGAGGGAATCTGGTAAAGATGAAGATAAAGACGACGTGAAGGATGAAATCGTCAATACCGAGACTCCTTCCAAGACTGGAAGCAAGTCAAAATCGGGTGCCACGACCGTTACCATGCAACGTGCTAGTCCAACTGCCGCGGCGACAAACTCACCTCTGCCCCAGGCCTTTGACGGCAACATGGCTGCTGAAATGGACTCGGCCTCCGATAGCAGCTGTCCCGCCTTCCTCGATAGCGTCTTCTCTGATCCTTCGTACGAGGCCTGCTACCCTTTGTCCATGATGATCCAGGTATCTTACCTTATATCAATGTTTGAAACGAGTGCTAATAACATGATATAGACCTCCCGTGGTTTCTTTGAGGCCCAAAAGCAACTTCTGAGTATAGTCCGTGTCCTCGACTCAACATGCGCGGCCAATGTGACCTACTGCACCGAGTTTTTCGATGCTGCCGCCAAGAACCTGACATCGGCAGACAACTGCAAGACTGAGTGGGATAACGGGGACCGCCTTGTCAAGCAGGTTCACTACGGCTTGAAGTCCTACGAGGTCATGTACAAGGCCACTTGCCTCCAGACCCCAGACGACGACATGTACTGCTACGCCAACGCCGTCACAAACATGACAACCGCCTCTAACGCCTACTTCTATTACCTCCCTTACAACCTCACCCTGCCCGGCAGTACCAACCCCTCGTGCAGCTGGTGCATACAAGAGACCATGAACATCTTCCACGCCGCTTCTGCCGACCGTTCCCAGCCCATCGCCATAACGTACGAAGGTGCAGCGCGGCAGGTCAACACGCTATGCGGCATGGACTTTGTCAACGGCACGCTGCCTCCGGAAGAGACCAACGTCGCTCACGCCTTTTCACCGTCATGGGTTGGCTTGACCGTTACTCTTCTTAGTGCTGCATTGGTCAACGTTATGTTATAGAACTCCGATCAAGACTTTGTCCTTTATCACTTCGACTTTGAACTCTTACATCTTTTATTAATCAGCGATGACGGCAGACTCATATTTGAGGTCTGCTCTTCTTTATTTCTGCTATGATTGCTGCCTTGGCATGCACTTACGACTCGATACCCTCCATATTTTTCATTTTACCCACTGGAATCGGCCTTACGATGCCTCAACTACAGACACCAGACATTATTATTCTACATAATACCATTTTGTAATCATTCGACTTATGAGGATGCTACACTTTTCCCTCATCGTCAACATTTTATGCCCAGCTGGGCATTCTTTCCACTTCGATTTGAAGATGGATTTTCGTTACGGAAAAGCGAGCACGGCCCGGAGTTTCTCATGAGCGACATTTCGAGTAAGTATATCAGGCTTGGGAGCGGTTGGACAAACTAAGAAGGGAAGGCAAGGGCAGGAAGTTGGGTTAGAATAATCCATATGGCGCATATTGGCTGAAGATTTGGGGTTAATAGACGTTCTTCGTCTTTGGAGTCAGGCGCTCGTTGGCTGACTATTTTGACGAACTGAAGTATGTACGGAAAGCATTGTGCTATATACATGTATTGAAAGCACTGCAGAGAGGGTTCGCGGTAGATATATATACGACGAAGCTTAAAAAGACGTTGAGACAAGTATTGCCCGCCCCCGCTCTCTGTTGCAGCTGTGCGAACTTGTAGTAGTTCCCTTGACTGGATCTCAGGAAGCATCTATGACGTCGTCTTGCTATGCCGGCGAAGTCAAGGCATTCCGATGCTTGTTCATTTACAACCCCACGCCTCTGCTGAGCTCTGGTGTTTTGATGCAAGTTCTCGGAGCAGCCTTGTTTGTATGACATGGTCATCAAAAGAGAATGCCTCCTCGGCTAAAGTGGTTTGAAAAGAAGGGTATACTAGACCATGCTATAGGGTTTCCTTTGTCGTAGGGATCAAGAAGCTCCAGTTGGAAGAGATTCAGCCCTGGCCAGTTGTTGATGCGGCCTGGCGTCAAGCTTGAGCCTCATAGCCCGGATCAAAATGCTCGAGACACGGCGACGAACATTCTACATCTACTGTTTACTCGAAACTGTAATGAAGACATGCCGCGAAACTATTTAACGGGCGTATTTATGGACAGTCACCGCCGTCTAAGTGTTTGCTTCTCTTTCCAGGTGCATAAGCTGGCTTGCTCCGCACACAACGCAGAGGGGTTGACAACTGACCGCTGAGTGGCCTGAGCCCATGGTCAAGCGGTGCGGGCGTTAAATCGTTCCAAGGACGTGGTGTTGGGTTTGCCAAATTCCGAACTAGGCGTAATAGACATTCGATAGCCTCTCTTGGCACAAGCTAAACACCTCGTCTAACAAGAGCCATAATGGCCGATTTGGGGTTGTCGAGCGATGAGTCGGCAAGTTGTGATGATAAGACTAATCTACAGCTTCCCGATGACCAGCAGATGTCTCAAAGAGCGGCCGCTGAGCTCAAACGGCTGTGCAGATAAATGGATACTTAACCGTTCTTATTTCAGTTTGGGTGCGGTTTCCCCTAGGCGCCATTTGAAAGGTATATCATGTCCCGCGGTAATGAGTGCAGCTTCGCTATGGTCCAACTCTTTTGGCTGAATCACCAGCGTGCTCGACTGGATGCCTCAGAAACAGAAGGCTATCGCTAGCAAAGAGGGCGCTGGGCAGGACGTTCGGGCTTTTGGGCTTTTGCAACTATCATGAAGTTAATTGGTGACCAAGGCGAGACACAAAGTTGGAGACCAGATCAGACCCTAGTAGGCAGCGGCTTGGCCCGCGTATTTGAACAAATCGCGGAAGTCGGAAGAGTGCAGAATATGGTGACCGTTGAATTAAATTAATGCATCCTAGCAGCGCTGATCATCCATTGTCCGGGTCCGTGGAGTTCCAGTTCCATGGTTTATGGAATTCCAAACACCGCACGTCCGCACAGTTGTCGTCGTATCACCGGGCCGTGAAGACGCTAATGCGTGGGATGGATGTTGATGATAACCTGGCATGCTGGCCAAGAACAGTCCTTGCCGCATCTGACGTAAGTCTTGGCTCTCACTTCCGATACTTGAAGGGTTGTTCCAAGTTTTGTATCTCGAAGAGGTGCGGGATTATAAATCCCCTCTCGTGTGTTGTTAGCACACTGGTATGGCTGGCTCGTTCTTCACACTCTCTATGTTGCACTATCGAGTGCTTGTTAAAGACGTCTGGCCGGCTACCGTACTCTGCGCGCTCAATCAAACGAGAGGGTGTCGTATGTAGGTATGCAATACAAGCATTGACGTTACTACTACTGTAGTACAGTAACAGCTCCCCCCATTGTTGGGTGTGTCGTGCGGATCAAGAACTGGAGGAAACCATGTAGACAAGGGATCAATAATACAATTACATCGGGCTCCTCCCGGTGTGCCCCGTTGGTGAGGCGGCAAGAAGCGCGACCCAACTCAAGCCAGTCAAGCCAATACTGTACAGCTGGTCCAGGATCTCAACAAAGCCAACAGAACGCCACGGCGGCGATATTGAACCCAAGCCCTGGCAGCCAACAGCCAAGAGTAATGTTTTTGTGACGGAGGTTTGCCTCGATCATCGGCGGGCGGCGTCGATCGGGATGCAGTGTTTGCTTTCTTTTTGCTGGTTACCTGAAGATCAGGGCGATTGATTGACAGGTGGAGGTTGACGGGCGGCGACTGATGCACGGATATGGAGGGTTATGGTATCGACGAACAGTCGATTCAACTCACCGAGTCATACAAGGCGATAGGCGACGCAGTGAATGACTGGTTCACCGTACGGATAGCGGCCCAGACTTCTTCGCAGTCGAGGCCCCACAGAACACAGATCCCCGAGGGCGCCTCGTGAAGATTTGCGGAGAATGAAACACGGGCGGGCGGGTAGATCCCAGCCGATGGCCAAGTGCCATGTCACACAGGGCGTTCCGACGATTTGACAGCTTCGATCGAGTATGAGTGAAGGACACGGAGAATTTCAGTGGAGGAGGACGGGAGGAGGAAGGTTGAGAAGGAAACCAGAAAGAATGAATCGAACGTCGATCTCACTGCTTGCCCAGACTGCTGAAGGGAATGTCTCCACAGCTCTTCTTTCGCCATCTTCCCGGATCCGTTCCTGCACAAGACATCGCATCTACGGAGTACTTACATAGGAGCACAGCTCCGCGAGGTTGCTTTGGGCATCCTTGTGACGTCCACCGCATGACCAGTTCTCCAGCGATCTTTAACCCCCTTATGCCCCATGTACCATGCGTCTCAGGTTCCTGGGCATGTTCCCACGGCTCCCACCTAATGTCCATGAAAGCTGATGACTTTGAGATGGGTTCCAACTAGTTACAATGCTGTACATAGTACTACTAGCGATGCAAAGCGTGTGAACCTCTTCTAAGGGGGCAATGAATCGCTATCAAGCTAATGCCGAGGGCTACTCTGGTAACAAGTACCAGCTCGCTCCAACGATAGGTATCGACGAGCAAGTTTGATACGTACATGTCGAGGCCAGTGCTTCAGCGAAACCCACAGCTTGCATTATGGCCAGCATTACTCCGTACATTCCGTACGGAGTGGTCCTCATGCGACCTGATCTTCAGGTTGGCCTGCCCTAGCTTGGTGGAGTTCACTTATCTCCGCTATGCCCTGTAACTTATTACTTTACTTTACCGCTCTTGGTGAAGCAAGCGGGAATTATTGATTTGGCGTGGATTTCTTACTTACTAACGCTACCCCGTGTTCTGCTACGTAGTGGTAGATTGCAGTCAAGGTCTGGTCCTTCGGCTGGCAAGTGCGCGGCTACTACTTGCCACCCCTGGTCTTTGATATTCCTCATCAACCTTTAACTAAACCTGTCCTCAAGTCTTCTTGATATGTTTTTTCTCTAACAGCACAGTTGGAGAACTCTCCGGCTGCGATCTGTCCTCTATCCTCGACTTTCTTGGCGGTTGTTCTTCCCATACATACATTTGGAATACTTCAGACAATTCTGGCTTTGACTTCGGCCTGTTCTGCTGTTCTGTCTTTCCTAGGGTCGTTTCAGCCTCTAACTATCCGTGCAGCCCTCGCAACGTTTCTCATCTTCCCCGTCAACGACATCAATCCATCCCCACCATTGGCCTCTACATTGACTTACAGTGTCGGGTTCTTTCCGATACAAAGTTTCTCCTTGGCATATTCTCCTCTTTTTACGCTTTCGTATGAACCGTCTACGCCGCCGTAACTATCGTTCTCGGTCTCGACCTGACGACGACTGCTTTCTATGCCTCATCGGTTAACCACCTGCTTCAAGCATCGTGGATCTCGCCTCTCTCCAACCAAGGAGGTCAGTGCCTACCTGACGGTGGCAGCTAGGGTTCGTCTACTTGTAGGCGCCATTAGATCCTCTCGCTTGAGAATAGTTTCGTTCCGTTTGCTACCCGTTTCCCGGCGCTGTAGTCTCTCCCACTACAAGCTGAGTGACAGGCCGAATCCGGCTCTTCGTGGGTGTGAGTGGAGTGTCTGCCGCGATTTATTATTTCTCCCCTCTCCTGGCTACGTTCCTCTACAGAATCTTCCAGTCATCCTTAGCCTCCTCATCTACAGCGTACCCATCGATCACTGCAACTGTCTTGTTCAGGGTTTAGGGCCTCAGTCGCCTGGATCACCCCTTTCGCACGGTTCTGATCTTTTGCAGCGGCACGCCTTGTCTCTGTTGGTTCACTGGTCTGCGACATCCCATCGCACACTCCCCCCATCACCTGCGCAGTGGACCCATCCGCATTCCTTCTTCCAGCCAGCTCCCTGGAAGCGGTGGGTTACTAGTTAGGCGTCCCATCTTCCCTTTGACTCGGGCGATCCTCTCCGCTCATTGGACGTTGCCAGAGCTTTTGTACGGGGTACCTGGGGCCGTCGACTTGCCATCGACGCAAGCAAATCTGAGCCACCACCGACGTTCGCCCAAGCTGCCGAGCTTAAGCTTGACAACCGCCGGTTCTTTTCTCTCGTGCATACTTCTCGATGGCGACCTTCTCTGGCTAAGATTTTGACGTCCATGTCCTTTACAGTCGTCGAGACTCCCGCGAAGAGCTCGCGACGGCCCGAAGCCATGTCGGAAACCCTGTCAGAAACCATGTCGCGCCCTTATACGACGACGGCCACAAGCTGGGTCCCCGACTCTCATTACGTTCCTCGAGGCCCAACCTATCAATCTCAAATTCAACCACATTTCCATGACCATTTGCCTTCTCCGAGGACTCTGGCTTCTGGAACCCCCGGCAGTCGTCGTCCTTCGCAGCTGCAGCCCCCACAGCACCCGGAATCCAGCCATGTATACCAATTGACCGCCCAGCCAGTCTATGCTCCGCAGGTCTTACAGCGCAGTACACCTCCAGTCGGCTTACCTTCCCACTACGGCTCTACTCTCACGCTCGATCAGCAAACGAATCATGGATCAGTGGCAGCGCAACCACCGCCTCCTTTCTCTACCCTGCCGTTAGGTGGTGAGAGCCTAGACTACCAACAAGGTCGATACACCTCACATTCTAGTCGACTGCCTTCGGTATCAGAGCGTTCACGGCTATCATTCTCATACGCTCAGCCTTCACCGTCGCATGAAATTTGCACTGTTCCACGCTTTCCCGGCTCACACTTGGTCCCGACTGATACCCCCATGGCCGCCGGAATAGGTGCAAGCAGTATTGCTGTCTCTCCTGCGGATGCTAGGCCAGATCATATGAAAATCTCTGGTCTCCTTAGCACCGGTGCTGGGATTGATGGCCGGAGTGGCAGCATCAGAAGCAGTAAACGAGTGGACGACGTTGATGCCGAGTACAGACTCAAGATCCGCCAGCAGCCAGTGGCCGCCCGATCCTGTGGCTTTGGCGAAAGGGACAGAAGAGTTATTGATCCGCCCCCTATCGTCCAACTGATCATCGAAGGCCCCAATCTAAGTCAAGAAGAAATCAGCAAACAGCTACGTTACTGCCACTATGTCATGAGCTGTTCTATATACGATGAGAGCGGGGCCCAAGATAGGTCTTACCTGCCTGACGAGTACCATCAACGGCGGCTCATGGGCTCATTAGTCGGGGCTCCCTTTGTTGGAAAAGACGAGTATGGGGACGAAGGCTGCTTCTTCTGCTTCCCGGACCTCTCATGTCGCACTGCAGGATCCTTCCGCCTGAGGTTCAGTCTGGTCAAGATTGATCCAGCACGAGCAAGAGAAGTGAGGCATTTCCCGGTTCTCGTCGAGGCTAAAAGTGAGGTTTTCACCGTTTATACGGCAAAAGACTTTCCAGGCATGCAGGCCAGTACCAGATTAACCAAGCGCCTAAAGGAGCAGGGATGTATCATCTCGATAAAGAAAGGAAACGACAGGTTAAAGAACGCCAGAGCCCACAACGATTCAAGTGAAGGTGAACAGGAGGAGGGCGAACCGTCTACCCAGGGAAAGAGGCGGCGGCGTTCAGAGCGACAATGAGTATATACGGTAGATGGCTAGGTGGCGTTCGGAAAGTGGCAAGGCACGCATATCTCGAGGCATACACGACAAGGACGGGATAGGCGGTGTGTGTGTTAACTGGTAATGTTTGGATTTTTTTCGATTTTTTTCCCTTTCAGAATAGTCACTGTTCTAGCATGCTTGGTATACCCACGGCTCTACTCTGTTTTTGCGGATACGCAGATCTTTGATATCTATGTTATTGGAAAAGGGGCAATGGTACTCCGCGGATACACCAACAGACAAACGGTTTCACTTTTGTATACATCAGAAGCGGTACATTGAGGGAAATATTTTACAGCCCATGTATACTCCTGGTAACCGACACTACCTTATGTCAATAAGTTTGCAAAGCAGACTAAAATGAAGCCACTCATGAGCACTCTCATGGAAGGGATTGATTGGCAGCCAGAGGCTGAAACACATCTTGCATGACAAGTTACCATCGAGCTAGCTACTTACTGTAGCACTTAGCGACGTTAAGCGACGTCGATGATTTGGAGGCGCCATGTAGCACAGGCATGGTCCTTGGCCTTTCCGCGGCTCTCAGCCTCAAAATCGGGAAGTGGGCGGCGTCTATCGGATGACATTTAAGCCGTTAATTGATCAACCAAACTCCAACTGTTCCAATTGTGGGCCGCCAAGAGCATCGACCGGATATCTGAGACGTCCGACAAGATCATGCTGAGAGCCTGGTCATATGTCTCATCCTACAAGGGGTGATGCCAGGTACCGACCAATCGTTGAGCATGATAGGCTTGGCAGCGAAAGAACCTCAAGGTCAAGCCCACGCACCTATCAAGTTGGAATGAATCCGCGAGTAATTTCCAGGAACACAGCGAAGGCCGAACAGCACATCCAGAGTCTGGATCAGGAGTTATAAGCCTAAGATGTGAGACGTCATGCTACGTAGCTTTTAACGCCCGTTTCCCAAGTTATCAAGTCTCCAGTAGTTAACATCTGTGAGGCCATCATTCAGGTTTCGCCAACAGAAACCTCTCCAAGCTGTCGGGAATATGGCTTCGCCGTGGGTGTGGCGATCCCGTCATCTGTCTCGGGCCCGGAGCCGCAGCCGAGCTGTAAAGTCGTTGTCCGCAATGATTGGCACATTCCAGTGTTGCTCTCGTGAGGGCGTCACCTTTAGACTACGCCAGTAGGTTGGCCCAACCATACGTTGATCTTGCCTAGTCGATATCGATATAAGGGGTAAGGGACGCATGATCCATAAGACCAGCGACCTGGGGTATAATAAGTGATTGGCACAAAAGGCTGGGGAGACAAGATGAGGGCATCTCCATCGATATGACATATCAGGTCGACTAAACCAGCGCAAGGGATTGGGGTGAGACTCTAGGGTAAGACTCGGCGGCTGCGTCGATGAAAGCATGTAGGAAGGCGGAGCGACAAGCAAATGCAATGTCTTTTCAGGTGATACAACGGAACTTCCCATTGATGAAACCCATCATAGGCTTCGTCTCTTAACAAGGAAAAGCTCTGATTGACCATATCCAACCTTTTATCGAACGCATACAAAACGTGGCAGAAAGTTCTGCTAAATAGTTGTTTACTCTAGCTTCCTCCCGACGACTAGCATTTCCCGGGAATAACCACCAGATGCCCCGTCGGGAGATCAGCGATGCAGGTCAGTATGTGGAACCAGCCTTGACTTGAAGCGTTCTTCTGTTAACCTCATTATCCCCACTAAGAAATCTCGGTGAGGCTTGGCAAGTTCCCTTAGATGCCCCGTCCTTAATCATGTCCCTGATTATCAAGTCGTTCAAGTTACAGGTTCCCCCCACCAACGAACGCAGATCGTACTATCCAGATCAGATCTGCAGCTTATCAATACGAAGGGCGCCCGACTCAGAAAGTGGCAATATATATGGAAATACGTCTAAAGAAGAAAAACTTCGGCCAGTCTTGTTTGAATCGAGTCCTTGGCAGCATTGCATCTGGCCCGGTCGGCTCCGGAACACCCAGGACGGACTAAAGAACCACTAAGAGGACTACGGAGTACTCCAGAGGCATTCCATTCGTGCGCAGTCGTCAACTTTGGCGATCTAACAACGTTTATTCTGTTCCCGGCTTGAGCCGTCGATCATGCCAAGACCTGGACAAAGAGGTGAGACATGTCTCTCTCATCCAAGCCAACGGCAATGCTGGCATTCTGCCTTCTTCTGCCACCCCCCCACGACCAGGATATCCTTTTCAGGCGATTCCGACTCCTTCATTTGTCCTCGTTAGGCCTTAGCTCTATGTGGTGCCCCTCACCGGTGAGGCCAGCAACCTCTTGACGGTAGCGGCGTATGTGGCTTCAACTTGTCCTCTCATGTGAACTCTACTCCAGGCGGGCCCCCTGTTGGTGATCCCGGAACTAGCAACTATCGCGTCAGCGTGCTTTCTCTTCGAATATTCACTCCCTTTCTACGGAGTACTTGGGGCGGAATGATAGAAGGTACTTGGCATGTGACAAGTCGTATTAGCACGCAACAAGTCGCATTGAGGCTATTGAAGCCACTTTCGAGGCCATGCCTCGAACTAGGCCATGTCCCCAAACGCTCTTGTTGAGACTTGGCTCAGTCCAAGGACAAATGAGGCTAATATAGATGAAACTCGTTGACGGTTTTGTCAAAATAGGAAAGAAGCCTCCCTGTGCTTTGTCTCTCACAGCGAGCCTCTGAGAAACGTTTAACCCTTGACTGAGCACAACTACACCAAGGTAACGTATATGGACCAATAGGCAACTTCACGGGCTGTGGCTGTGGCTGGTCGCCCTTGTGTCTAAGGAGGCTTTTAATTCCTTTTTCCAATGTAGCCACAAATGACATGGAAGCAGGCCATGATGCTCGAGTCTTGACTTAGATACTGGTATCTGGGTAAAAGCGTCGAACTCGGCAAAAGTCTCGCTAGCTTGAGATGATATCCACACTTTTGGTATCTCCAGGCAACTGATCAATGGGCAATACCAGATCAAGACTGAGAAGACCATCCATCAAGGAAAGACAACTGCATACAGTGCACAAGGTGGGTGGGTTCAATGTTGTTGGAGTTTCCAAGCAGTCAATGGAGGAAGATCAAAGACTAATTTAGCCGGTAGCTTATGCACGGCTGATCCATAACTACATGTAAGGAACTTCGTTCGGACGTGTGAGTCGTCGACAAGAATGATGACAAAAGACAGGGGACATCCATCTTTGCTTGGTCGGCGTAAATAACCCCTATCGCCGAAAAATTGACCATTTGACCAGACTGAACTGGCGTGGTAGTGGCAAATATTTCTGGCTCCTGCGGCACTGGCACTTGAGTAATGGTGTTTTAAGGAATATGAAGTACTATACTGGTATGCCGTGCGATCAATAAAGCCTACGAGAATTTCATAACACGCAAGTCTATATGGATATCGCAGGAGAGTTGCGAGCCGGACCATGACAAGGACGACTGAAACGCAGATGGACTACCAGGACTATCATTTCAGACAATGTTGCTGGTGCCTTTGGTCAACTCTTCTGTAGTGAGTGGTACCATATGACTCTGTTTGGACAAGTTGCTGGCCAAGGTGTGCTGCTGTTGTCGCTTCGCTGAGCCATGCAACAACTCCTAATACTAAGTACATTACATAGCTCAACGCCAGTGACACACAAAGAGCCGCCAAGAAGCACAAAACTTGAAAGATAATACTATATCCTAAGTGATCACAGGTTGGTTGACATCTTTATTTCTGAGGTCTTCCTTTCCCCTTTACAATGACCAGAGCTAACTATGGATACTAACTAACTAGTTATCGATGCTCCCGAACCGACCGACCGGAACCACGAGACCCGATAGTGTCAATTACAATATCTTTGACATGGCTTTTCTGTGTTCTGCTCGAGAGATGTAAAAGTCTGTCTAGTATATTGCGACGGGTATCTACCTTTCTCGATGCTGGGTTGAATTGCGTCTGGGGCGCAGGCACCCGATAAGGCGATCGAGGGGGGGCGTAAAGACCCTGTTGATGATACGCGATCCAGTTGGACATTCACTGACAGTTGTAAAGAATTCCGTCAGATGGTTGATTGGTATATAAAACGACTTGGTCTTCGCCAGCCCAAGAGAGGCAACCAGGGGGTAATCGTCGACGGGCTACAACTACGAGATCCAGATGGGATACAAACCTAACGCGAAAGCCACACGTGCTGATGACTGCGAGACGTACAGCTCACCATGTTGACTCGTTGTTCCTATACTGTGCGTACGACAGTTGACTGAACTCCAATCGACCTCACCAGCAGCGACTAGAAGGATCGAGCGCACGACGACCACCGGAAGGTGGGCAACATCAAAGAGAATAGAAACAGCCAGAGAGCGGCTTTTTGCATACACAGACTTCATACGGGCATTCCTCCGTTAAAGTGGTGCAACATGGGAGTTGCACAGGACTCACCTGAGCCATCCGGCTCGAGTTGCCCTCTCCGCCCGAACGTAGTGACAGAGCCGTGTCATTCATTACTTCACAACTGTTGGTGTGCAAAGAGTCGAGCATTTAACGGGCGTATTTGCATGCGCCTGGCAGACTTAGGGGGTGCAGTATGGCGACAGTGCGGAACTTGCTTTATGTCTGATCAACTTGTGCTATCGGAAGAGTCAGATCCAGCTTCCTTCCAATAACCACGAGGCCAGATGCGAACAAAAGGGGATAGGGGGTAAGCCAACTGTTGTGCTGGGCTCAGAGCGGGTGATTGCGGCATATGACCGAAGTGGCCGAAATGTTTGCTCACCCAGCTCAGGGGAGGGTTTTCATGGGATGGCCTAGAGCGAGTGTAGGATCGGAACGGATCCATCGATAGGAATGGACTCGAAAAGCAAGCTGCGGCTGTTGGGTCAACGATGGAAGCGGTGTGCAACGCTGGTATCAGCACACCAAGGAGAATCAGAGCTGGAGGTTTTCGATCCCCTGGTCCCTTTCACTTGGTGCGTGGATGGTACATGAGTGCAAGCAGCTGGATCAAGCCATGCTACCATGCCATGAATGCTTACTTAGTAACCCAAGGTCGCGATCCATACTTGATGCCACTGGCGTCGATTCCGACTTTGTTCTTTGAATACGATAGTTAACAGATCAAAGGCACGAGTCTGGTATTGCTATTCTAGGTTTGAACCAATCTTGGACGGGTCCGTAGCTGAGGATCGATGGTGGAAATGAGCATCGAAATTAATGGCATGGGTGGGTATGAACAGCATCGGTTAACTAGAACCGAGCTAGAAGTGGTGTTAGTCAAGAGCATGGGCAATGGCAACCGGACCACCCGGCTGGGTCATCCGCCGAAGCCGAGTGAGATCCGGGTCCATGGGTCAGGATGAAGATCAGCTGAATGATGGAAAATAACAGGCCAGGTCCAGGTAGGCTAGGGAATAATAACATTGAAGTCGTTGTTGGCAATGCACGACCCTGGTGATGATGGTTGTCTAGCGCGTTTCAGCCTTATTTGGTGGACTCCTCTAAACGTTGGGCAACCGTTGGAAAGGTCAAAGGTAAAAACCGCTGAAGGGTCCATCGAATATTAGCAGATCCGTTTTGGGTAGCGGAGGTGCTTACCCCTGGCTCAAGGTCAACGATGCAAAGTCGCGCCATGAGCTGATGGCCTTGATTTACGGCCTATCGAGTGTAGATATTAAAAAATAGTGTCCAGATGGTAGAGTGGCAAGGTGAAGTCCATCGTGGAAAATATTGTCAGACGCAGACGGGGGGGTTGTTTGTTGTCAAAGCAATGGCCGCAGGTGAGGTTGTCCAGACTTGAAACACCCGCTCCGTTTCGCAACAAGCATCCCACAAGGGTCACCAATCTTACATGCGTACATAGTCTAGTACATCTCCCCTAGGGCGAGAGGAAAGAAAAATAGCGGACTACCAGAAACTCATGCGAAAGGAAGTAAGTAATGAGCCCAGCTTGAGCCCTATCAATGTAAATAGCCACTGATAGAACTATTGAAGCCGAAGCTTCTTCCTACGCGGGGAACAAGGGGGGTCTAGGTGGTCAGTGATTCGCAAACGCTGCTTCACGGTATTATATAATAATCTCCTGTCACAGGACAATATATATTCAATAGAGCTATGATATTATTATCTATTTAGTAACTATTTCTTCTTGATACTACGCCTTCTTTTGGAGGCTAGCTTTAGACTACGATATGTTGTGAACCCCCCTCGCACACGTACATAGGTTGTTCTGTGTGTTTCGCTCTGTCATTTTCTATGAGACACGCTAAAATAACCGTGCAACATGCTCATGTTACTGTACGTCCTCTCATGACTTGTGTGCTCTCAGCAAACACGCCCGTGGATGGAGGAAGGGGACACGAGATGGAAGTCCTCAAGATAAAGGTTCCTGGCTGTTTGACTGTTGCACCGAGAGCCAGCGCATCACCGCTCACCGTGTGCTCCCACAAGCCATCACCGCAAATACATTGCAAAATACCACGCGACCTACTTGGTCATGGGGCCTTTTCGCATCTCGGCCAGGCAGCGTCAAGAGCTTTGCTTACGGCTGTTTCACTCGTTCCTCGCCAGGGCCATGATATGCAAGCTCTTAGGTTGAGGTCCATACGTTGACAACCTGACCAGCTGGCGCGCAATGCACCACGCAACCAATGGAGGTGACTCCAGGTGTGGCCTGAGCTACTTTAGCCAATCCTCTTTCATTATTCTGCTACACTAACTTGTCTGCCTGGCGGCTCTACAACCCCTGAATGGACCGAGTCCTTGGGGGGGAAGGGGGGTCGACTCTCTCCGCCATAGGCTCCATCGCCAACAGTGGTTGAAGGGGATGGGAAAAGAGCCAAAAAAAGAAGACGGGATACGCGCGCGCAACATGGTACCTGAATCTAGCAGCCTTATGCCACTGCTGAACAGAAATTAGCAGTGGCCACTCAGACGCCAAACAGGCACCCCTTTAGCAGCTCCCAGGATAGGCGAGTCGATATGTAGAAAATGCTTACCTACCTAGGTAGCCGGAGCCAACTGGAGTGGAGGTCTCCCCCATTCACACAAAGATCACTTCGTCCAACCTACTTCTCCTCTTCATCCTTCCACACGCTCTTTTTCTCTCTTTCTCTTCTCTTCTTCGTACACCGCAACACGCTGCTGGGCACGTCCTCTCTTTTCCGCTTCTTTCCTCACTCATTCATTTCCAAAAACAGGCCTGGCCCTTCGCTCTGTTTGTTCCCCTCCTTTCGCCTCTTCGCCAACCTCTCACCATCTGCTCTGAATCACTCCCCGCGGTGACCAACTCGGTTGCGATACATTCGTTTTTATCACAGGTGTTCTGGTATCACCTGCTTGATCCCCCCGCTCACGGTTCTTCTTCGCCCACTGCTTCATCTCAAAGAAGTAGCCGGTTTCATCATTGGTGCCCGGAGTCCTCGAGACCTGAAGTCCAAGACCAACGCAGTACAATCTTTCTACTTCGATCACGAAGAGTCTCTCGCGAATACCTGGCGTTTGATACAGCTGAACTTGAAAACTCTCCGACACGAAAAGCATCAGCTATAACTCATCATGAAGTTCACTCTCGTTTCCGCTGTTGCGGCCCTTGCAGGTGTTGCCACTGCTGCTCATGAGGAGGGCACCTTCGCCGTTCTGCGCTTCACCAATAAGCAGCTCACCAAGGGTCGCATGGATCCTATTTTGTTTCCTGGCCAGACTTCCACCCACGTTCACACCATCATGGGTGGCAGCGCCTTCAGCAAGAGCGTAACCGGAAAAGACCTCCTGGATGCCAAGTGCAGTAATGCTCTCGTCAAAGGCGATAACAGTAACTACTGGTTTCCTTCTCTCTACTTCAAAGACCCCAAGACTGGGGAGTTCGAGGCCGTCGAGTTCGACTACTTCAGTGCCTACTACTTGTAAGTGTTTCACTTGAAACCTGTCAACTAACCTGAGCCTAGCTCGGCCTATGTAAGGCACATACTAGACCACGTTTTACTAACTAAACTCCAGTTTCGAGAAGACTCACGATGATATCAAGCCTTTCCCTGTCGGTTTACAGATTGTTGCGGGTAATAGTATGACCCGCACTATGCCGAAGACCGGCGCCAAGGCCAACCTCGATCCTTCCAAGGGACCTGTCAACGGTGCGAGAATCACATGCCCTCGTCTCAATAATGTCTACGAGCCCCCTTCTTGGGACACTGACTCCGACGGCTCTATGGCTGGAGTTGGCGATGCCGACAACTTGGGCGAGGGTGTCGGCTTCCCTGACCGAACCTGCGACGGCGATAGCTCACCTCTCCGTGCCGATGTCCACTTCCCCTCTTGCTACAACCCCAAGGCCGGTCTTACCAACTTCAAAGAGAATATGGCATATCCTGAGGACAATGATGGATACCTGGACTGCCCTAAGGGCTGGATCCACGTACCTCATCTCTTTTATGAGGCTTACTGGCATACTGAGAAGTACGAGGGCCGATGGGAAGAAGGCAAGGGCAAACAGCCTTTCGTCTTTTCCAATGGTGACGTGACAGGCTACAGCAGCCACGCCGATTTCATGGCTGGTTGGGACGAGAAGCTACTGCAGCATATCATTGACACCTGTGATGCAGGTGTTGACGGTATGGACCACTGCCCTGGTCTGTTTTACGGTTTGAACAAGGGCGAGTGCACCATCGACTCTGAGGTTGATGAGAAGGTCGATGGTACTCTCAGCAAGCTACCTGGAAACAACCCTCTCACTGGTTGGGCCTATGGTGGTGGTAGCACCAGCCCCGGAACCCCCTCGGATGACGATGATGCCAACAGCTCCAGCAAGGCCGCTCCTCGCCCTTCTGCTATCAGCTCTTACCCCAAGGATAAGACTACAGCTGTTGAGGCGCCCAGCTCGGCCATGGCCGCTCCTTCATCCGCCACCGTTGAGACTGCTGAAGCCAATCCAACGTATGCGCCTAGAAAGACAACTGAAAAGGCTGAGGCCGCTACCACATCTCGGCCTGCAGTACAGTCTGAAGCTTCTAGCGCGCTCACAAATGCTCCTAAGCCAACGAGCATCTTCGGCAGCTCGGGCAAGAAGTGCAAGCCCAAGACGCACACCGTCTGGAATACGGTCACCTTTACCCAGACGGCCCCCAGCGTCCCCGTCGAGACGGAGCCTACCGCCCCTGCCTACAAGAGGGACCAAGTGCGACGACACGCGCATGGTCATGGCCACGGTCACGGTCACCTTCGCCGCCGAAGCCACCACCACTAAGCATATCACCTCATGTCGTCACTGAAAACAGTGACTTTTCATGTCAATTCCAGAGGGCGCATCAGATAGGTCATCTTGTATACGGTGTCTGGCGAAATTCCACTTGAACTGGGAAATATAGGGTTGACTATTTCAAGGAAGAGACATATTGGTCAAACTTGCGACGTGTGTCGGGAAAAGAGAGGAAGGGTTGGATGTTTCGCTTCTTGACATGTACATTTTGAAGGACATAGTTGCACTTCTCAAGGGCTGGACGCGCATTTACGCACCCCTTGCTCGCGATCAATAAAAGGCACCCAGACGAGGTCCTTGTTCAAATCTAAGCCGTGCCAATGAAGAAGAAAGAAAGAAAAAACCTCTGATGTTTCAGGTTTTTAATAACTGACCATGACTGCCTAGGCTCACAAATTTGTGTTTTCTGATTTCGCACGCCAGTACGCGCAGACTTAGCCAAAACTTAGATGAATTTCTATACAGTATTATCATCGAAGATCTTTAAAACTTCAAGTCATTGAAAGCTGGTCTTTGTCGTATAATCATCATGGTGTTAGATCCGCACTGTCAAGTTGTAGGGTACAGCCGATGGCACTTACACGGGAAACGCCCGGATGAATACCGGATAAACCACCAGTATCGAAACCTCAGAGCTCAAGATTCATTTTTCTCTTCAGCAGCTTTCAAGAGCGAACTCGACCATTTTCCGTCTGTCTTGAAATGTCTCTTTATCACGAGGCGGCAGAGATACTCTCAGCTTCTTCATCAGAAGGCGGAAGTCTCAAGTCTCGCATCTTCAAGAAGAAGAATCTCAAATCTGCACCCAACCAAGTGTATGCGCTTGTGCTGGAGAGCTGCAAATGGAGTCCCATTCTCAAAGAAGTGATTGAGAGAGCAGAGCTTCTCAAACTTGAACGCAAGGTAAAAAATATCAGTGTATTTCCTTTCACGGCGAAATTTGCTGACAAGTAGATCTAGCTCACTCCCGTACTATCATTACTTCTCGTACATGATCTTGTGCTGGCCAAGAAAGGCATTGCTCTCCCTTTGAGCCATGGGCTTCGCGCCTCCGTTGAAAGGCACAAAGGCCGGCTTAATTCAGAATTCAAGCTGGCTCGTTTACGGAGGAAGGTCCCATCACTTGAGGCCCTGAAGGAACAAGTCGAGAGGCAATCTGCTGGCGAGGAAGCAAATTACCCACGATGGGTTCGCGTCAACGCCGTGCTGAGTAACCTCGAGGAACAGCTGGATACGACATTCTCCGCTTATGCCAGAGCCACCTCGATCAAGGACGTTGTCACTAAATCAGGAAAACTCGTTTATATCGATCCGCACGTGCCAAACCTGTTGGCGATCACCCCTGGCATTGATTTGACAAAGACGGATGCTTACAAGTCGGGAAAAATAATCCTGCAAGACAAGGCATCGTGCTTTCCAGCCTACCTTCTGGACCCTCGGTCAGAAGATGGGGATTTAATCGATGCATGTTCAGCGCCCGGAAACAAGACGACGCATTTAGCTGCCATCCTCAAGGAACACCGACCCGAGTTTGACACTCAAGAGCAGACAATTTATGCATTCGAGAAAGACTCCAGACGAGCACAGACCCTGGAGAAGATGGTCAAGACGGCGGGTTCGAGGAACTTGACGCAGATCGGATTTGGCCAGGACTTTCTACAGGTGGACCCAGAGTCAGACAAATACCAATCAGTCGGGGCTCTGCTCCTAGATCCCAGTTGCTCAGGGAGCGGCATAGTTGGGCGAGATTCAATGCCGGAGCTCCATCTCCCAGAAGGTCCTACAAGCACAGGAAAGGGGATGACAACCAAGCCGAACAATCGGAAGAGGAAGCACGACCAGGTCGAAGCCCAGCCCGACAAAGTCATGATAGATGATGACGGGAATGAGACAGTAATGAAGTCGGAGAAGGATTTGGAAGCGCGATTGGAGGCCCTATCAGGATTTCAGCTGACACTCCTTCTCCACGCCTTCCGATTCCCCTCGGCGCGAAAAATTACCTACTCGACATGCTCTATTCACATGCAGGAAAACGAGCGGGTTGTTATGAGGGCACTTGAATCTGACATTGCTAAGCAGGGGAACTGGCGCATCTTACGACGGGCCGAGCAGGTTGCTGGCATGAGAGAGTGGCCTGTTCGAGGGTTACCTTCAGCATGCGGAGACAGCGTGGACGTGGCAGAAGCCTGTATTCGCTCCTATAAAGACGATGGCCAGGGAATAATGGGATTTTTTGTTGCGGCCTTCGTAAGGCCTGGTGCCCAAGACCCCGGGTCCACAGCTGATGCCGAGGGTCCCTATTTACGAGACGACAATGGTGTAATTATTCGAGATACGCTTGGTATGCCTGTGTTGAAGTCGACCGGCGAGCCCGTCTCATTGATCGCAAGAGACGAGGACGAGGGCAATGAGGGTCAGCGTGCCAGTACGGAAGAGGATGAAGATCAAGAAGATGAGGAAAGCGAAGAGGATGCCGATGACAATGAGGGCGTTTCAACCCATGGTTTGGATGAACCGGCGCAGACCACACCATATCCAAATCATGAAGAAGATGTGGACGATATGGATGATGAGGAATGGCAAGGGCTCGGGGAGTGATCCGCGGTACCGGAGGAAGTCAAGAACTATGCACTGCAGCAGATGCGGTAGTGCGTTGTAACGGCTCCCTAGGAAACCAATTTCTAGGGCCGTCACAAAGTCATTGCATGCGTGCGGCTCCATGACCAGATGTATGGGTGAAGGGAAATACGGCTGGTCAAGTATCAGATACAGACCCGAGACTCCCTATAACCTAAGGCAAGACTCAGTCTACTACTCCGTATACTCAGAAGTTAGGCTGACCTTATGATAGGTATTGAGTCCTCATTATAAGATATTTATCAAGTCTAATGGACGCATGGCCGAGCTAGGAGTTTCAGGACCGGCCATGTTTCATTTCACCTGCATGCTATGAAATAAGTATGGTCCAGGTTGAGGCGACTGATCTCATGCTTTTAACGAGCCGTGCAATGGTAGTCTTGACAAAACGCATCGGCGACCGGCCATCTCAAACACCTAAACTCGTGCACCAGTACCTACCAGTCGTAGACTCTCTCTCTTTATTTTATGAGACATGACTGACAGGCAGGAATATGCTGCGATAGTTTCAGCCGAAACCAGGAATACGTCCGACCGGCCGACGGCTACGTGCGTTGGCTTGGTAAAGAGACTGATATGGGAATACTTTCTTACTGAAGAATGTGGCCCCATGGATTTCATGAAGGGGGAGTTTTATTAAGGACAAGTCCAAGAATCAGCGCACTAGCACATGAGAACAAACGGTGGAAGTGATTCATTTCTGATGGTGGAAGCCGGAGGAACAGGAGTCGAACGAGATCGAATACCGTCCTCGGATCCGAATCAAAGACGAGAGAAAACGACGCTGGGGAGCCAAGCGTATCTATGCCCAACTGATATTCAGTTTATTCTCCGTCGGCGTTTGCGACAAATGATCCTTGAGGCGGCTCAGATGTGAGCTCCTCCCCAGAGTAGAAAAAGCTCCGACGGAGTTTTGCCATGGCTCATCCACCCAGTGTTTCCTTGAACGACAGACAGCCTGCGAATTGAAAGACATGTACGGAAGGGATCGCGGAGACGCAGCGGCCAGGGTTGAGATTGGTAGATTGGGCAATGGCCACTCCCAGCCGCCGTGCTTCTGATTTGACGTCTACCCGTGGATCTTTGTGCTTTGCGAGAAGCCTGATATGGCACAACCTCGCCAAGATCCCGTCATTTCAGATTCTCGGACTTTATGGCAACGACGGTTGACCCTGATCAACAAGAGCCCAAGTTCCGGGAGCATTCTCGTAGCACATATATATATATATATATATATCTGGTGTGTGCAGCGTCGGGCCCCTTGATACTCGACACAGACGACACAACTTATATAGCAGCCTCTGGTACTCTGGCCAGCACTTCTTCGTAATCTAGGACCGCCGCCCTCGATTGTATCTCGAGTTACTGCAGGCCATAAGCACTGTTGCCGTCATGACTGCACCCACACAACCACCGCCCGCAGAGTCAACGTCGTCCTCGGCGACGGCCCACCAAGTCGATGTCGAGTCTCAGAAGCCTCAGACTAAGAGATCACATTTTAGTCTTCTTCTCGATCAGGTCGGTATCGAAGATGCCGTCCTCACCCATAAGTATATGGGTGAGGGGACGGAAGAATCTCCTTTTCTCGTCGAGTTTCTTCCCAACGACCCGCGAGACGCAATGAACCTTTCCCAGTCCATGAAATGGCTCATCACCATACTCCAATCTTTGGCAACTCTTGCCACGGCATTTGTGAGTACGGCATATTCGGGTGGTGTCCCTGAAATCATTAGAGACTTTACTGTATCGACCGAGGTTGTTATTCTGGGCATTTCCATGTATGTCCTCGGTTTTGCCATTGGCCCTTTGTTTTGGGCTCCGCTTTCTGAGATCTATGGTCGTCAAATCACCTTCTTCATCTCTTACATGGGCTTGACGGCCTTTAACGCGGGTGCCGCTGGCGCTCCTAACATGGCCGCCCTAATCGTCCTACGATTCTTTGCCGGAGCCTTCGGATCGTCTCCATTGACGAACGCAGGTGGGGTGATAGCAGATATGTTCACAGCAGTCGAGCGAGGTATGGGAATGCCGTTGATCCGTTATCCAAGAGCGTCACTAACAGAGCATGAGGCTTGGCTACCGCGCTCTTTGCCATGGCGCCTTTCCTTGGTCCCACCATCGGTACTTCACTATTGTTCAAGGGCTTGGAGTGAAAAAAAAAGCAACTAATCATTGGCATAGGTCCTATTGCTGGTGGTTTCCTTGGCGAGAGTGATGGGTGGCGCTGGGTCGAGGGCATGATGGCCATATTCACCGGCGTTGTCTGGATCGTCAACTCACTCATTATCCCTGAGACCTATGCTCCCTATCTCCTACGACGCCGGGCCTTCGCTCTGTCCACAAAAACGGGCAAGGTATACATTTCCAAGATTGACGTCGGTCGCCCTCGCACCACGCTCGCTGCGCAGTTCAGGGTCGCTCTTCTGCGCCCCTGGGTTTTTCTGTTCAAGGAGCCAATCGTTCTGCTCACCTCAATCTACATGGCCATTATCTACGGTACTCTGTATCTTTGTTTCGCCGCGTTCCCCATTGTGTTCCAGCAAGGCCGCGGATGGAGTCCGGGACAGGGTGGTCTCGCCTTTATTGGTATCGCCGTGGGCATGTTGTTTGCCATTGCCGGAATTATCGTTGACCAGAAACGGTATATGCGTGCGGCCGAGGCTGCTGGCGGCCATGCGCCGCCCGAAGCTCGACTCCCCCCTACGCTTGTCGGATCGGTTCTCATCCCTGCTGGTTTGTTCTGGTTTGCCTGGACCAACGGAAGCGACATCCACTGGATCGTTTCCATTACTGGCTCTGCTATATTCTCCACTGGCCTAGTTTTGGTGTTCCTCTCGCTCATGAGCTACCTCGTTGACTCTTGTAAGCTCAGCTCCAATATGGTCCACATACTGTACAGGACTAACACTGGATAGATGTCGTTTTCGCCGCTTCTGTGCTAGCCGCAAACTCGGTTCTCCGATCCCTCTTTGGCGCCGCGTTCCCGCTCTTCACGACGTACATGTACGACGACTTAGGCATCCACTGGGCCAGCTCGGTCCCCGCCTTCCTGGCCGTCGCTTGTGTTCCTTTCCCCTTTCTATTCTACAAGTACGGCAAGGGCATCCGCATGAAGTGCGAGTATGCCGCCGAGGCCGCCGAGGTCCTCCAGCGCATGCGCACCAAGCATGAGGATATCACCGAAGATCAAGCTGTTACTGAGGCTGAGAAGGAGCGCCGGGCGAGCAACGCTTTGCGCCGTAGCCTGACGAAGCAGCAAACGAACACATCTACTCGGTGAGGGCTATTGAGATTAATAACAGACACTGAAACACCAAAACGAAAAACCGACATCTACACGAGAGGGCAAATCTGACTTGTTTAACATGGTGCAGACTATTATTCCGTACCAGAACCGAAATGTCTTGAGCTCCCTGATCTTTCTAACCTGACACCCGATCGTTTTCTACTGTGAATCTTGGTGGTAATAATGGGCTTTAACGACTAACATGGTCTAGAAGCTGGCTGGCTGATGTTATAAGCCGCAGTACTGCTCTATGGGAGTGATGTAAATACCCTATCTTTAGAAACCTAGGGGAAATTCGATGGACTGAAACAGGGTCTTAATAAATCGCTGGATCGGAAAGCGAGACTGCCTCTATAGAACAGCAGATAATCGGAGCAATTTTCCCGCTCAGCTCAATCCAAGATGGAGACTAGACGTCTAGCGGCGCCACGGGCAACCGATAGTTTCGATCATCTACGGAGTACGCAGTAGCGGTATGAAAGGGGCAACTAGCTAACTAACTAGTAAGTAGTAAATAATTCCTTAATTGGATTGAGATATGCCTCAGACGCGCGCAAAGTCAGGAGGAAATATGTCTGGGAGACTTTTAGTTATCATGATGAACTATATTAATTGATCCAAGAGAAACCCATATGGTGATAAACGAAAATACACGCCCATCGCAACGCATTAATATTGGCGTTAGATCTTGGCTTTTATGCAGCCTAAGATATTTACCCAACTCTTGAAACGGCGTCGCCGAGAGGGATATCCCTGTGGCCAAGAGATTGACGCTGTAGGGCTGACGCATGGTCAGATCTTGACCTTTTTTCTTGGAGCATGACGCTGCGATCTTGATCATCATCTAGAGATCGCCCACTGGCTTTCAAACGTCTCTGCAGCTTCAAGCTGTCCACCTTAACTAGTTTCACGCATTCCAGCAAAGGATGACACCTTTCCCGGGACCCTGGAAGGCGGGCGGCCGCCATGGCTGAACACGCCCTGTGAGGCTCAACTAACGGGACCGAGCAGGGATCTATCTCTGCGGCTACCGGGCCATGATCTACGCTTGTTATCGCTAGCCTTGGGCATGACTACAGCTGAGCTGGATGATGCGATGGCTCTGAGTATGGGCCTGGCCTCTGTTCTGCGGTGCTGTGGATCCTTGGGCTCCCCTTGGAATCAATGAGAGTATGGGGCAGCGTCAGCTCTAGGCTCAAGATGATCAAGAGGCGTTCGAGACGGTCTCTGTTGCATAATAGCTGGATATCTTTGCTGATCTAGTTGGGGGCCGTTGGCGATCGAGGCTGGCTGAGCAGGAAGGGCCATGGACTTGTTATCTATGTTAGTTAACTACTAAGTTAGTCTATATACAAGCGTGCTTCCTGCGTCGTTGGATCTCATATCAAGACTTGATGTTTCACTATCGTCTTTGTACTCCTGACCGATCAGATATCAGCCTTGGATAATGAGTAACACACCCGACGACCCCCAGAGGCCACAGGTACCTCGACTCGACTCTTTACCCGCTGTTAGTCCCTTGAGCGTTCCGGGGACGCATCTAGGACACACACAGCAGCAGACCTTGCAGCCCTCAAGTCAGGGCATACTATGGGACCCTTCTGCGTCTTCGAGCGTCCGTTCGGTTCAGCTCAAGGAGCCCGAAAACTCATCAGCTCCCAGCGCATCTCGAGGATGGCGCTTCTATGGCGCCTTTGGCACGCTGTGCCTCGTCACTTTCATTATTGCGCTTGACTCGACCATCATCTGCGTCGCTCTTCCGGTAGGCTTCAGGTCTAGCTGCAGGCACAGGTATACTCCAATGCTAACTCTGGCCGTCTAAAAGACCATCGCAGAAGATATTGGCGCCTCAGCCATTGAAGCCTTCTGGTGCGGCACCAGTTTCCTACTGGCTTCGACAGTGATCCAGCCTCCCGTCGCATCGCTATCTCACATCTTTGGCCGTCGACCCGCGCTGTACGGTTCCCTGACCATCTTCACAGGGGGAAGCATCATGGCCGCTCTCGCCAAGGACATCGCCGTCCTCCTCGGAGGCCGAACACTCCAAGGCCTGGGCTCCGGTGGTATCCTCGCCCTCACGTACGTCATCGCAACTGATCTGGTGAGCCTTCGAGAACGAGGTAAATGGTTCGGCCTCATCTCGCTCAACTGGGCCGTCGGAAGTATCTTGGGTCCCTTGGTTGGTGGTGCGCTTGTTGAAGCGTCGTGGCCTTGGCTGTTCTGGATCAACTTACCGTTTGTTGCGATTGCATACATTGCTATCCCGGTGACGATGCGAATTCAAAGGAAAGAAGATGCTACTGTCAACACCAAGCTGAAAGAGTTTGACTGGATCGGTACCATCATCTTCGTTGGCTCTCTGACGAGTTTCTTGATCCCCTTGAGTTGGGGTAGGCCGTATCACCTTCAAGCATACGTTGAGTTCATGATTACTGATTGATAACTAGGTGGCATAATGTACGACTGGAGCAGCCCTCGAACCGTGACTCCTCTTGTCTTCGGCATCCTTGGCCTCATCAGCTTTGGCTTCCACATCAAGTTCTGCAAGAAATACTCGCAATGCGATCCCCTTCTCCGACCGAGCCTTTTCACCTCTGCCACCGCCCTGTCGGCATACTTTGCCACCATCACCCACGGTATCATAGTCTGGTGCCTCTTATACTATGTTCCCCTCTACCACGAAGTGAGAGGATCATCTCCTATCGGTGCCGGCGTCGCCGTCATGCCGTTCACGGCTACTGTAGCCCCAGCTGCCGCCGTCGTTGGACTCCTGATTGCAAAGACGGGCAAATACCGCCCCTTCATCTGGGTCGGATGGATCCTCGTTCCCCTGGGTCTAGGCCTGATGATGTTGCTTGAGAGAGATACCGAGACGTATAAGTGGGTACTCATCTACCTCACGGGAGGTCTTGGCTTGGGCATACTCTACTCGGCACAGGCTTTTGCCGTGCAGGCTCCTGCTTCCAACTCTGACCTCCCCTTTGCCGCGAGCCTATATGCATTTTGCCGGTCTCTTGGTCAGGGGATCGGCGTTGCTGTGGGAGGTGTGACGTTCCAAAACGAGTTCCGCAAGCAGATCGAGAGGAGTGATCAGTTTGCTTCAGAGGCCGACGAGTGGTCCAAGGACGCATCCGCGCTGATACAAGTTCTCAAGAAGTCTCCTGAGAGTATGACACTTATGAAGGACACAATAATCGACGGATACATCAAGGGCTTAAAAACTGTCTGGCTAGTTCTGACTCTTCTCGCCTGCATCGCTCTGGTGATATCTGTGCTATGTGTCAAGGCAAAGAGCCTGGATCGAGATTTTGAGACGGAGCATGAGCTGGGAGGCAAAAAGAAGGAAAAGTCCAAGCCTGAAACTGAAGTTTAGACCTGAGAATTTGGTACGGCATCTATAAAAGCCTCTCAAGTTGTGTCTTGTCTTACACACATGCGATGTCGAATTCTCCTTCACACACTCCGTACAGATGATGGACTTGATTGTAAAACTATGATATCACGAAGTACTGAATCCCCTGTGACGCTTGGGCCGAGTGTATCACTCGCATTACTGCGCACCTCATGACATTAGCTCTCTTACATCGAGGCATTTGGCAGGTTTATCGACGAAGCTTCAGTCAAGGCCAATATAGTTACAAGCTACACATGCAGGGGAAAAATTCATTATCGGGGGTTTCCTGGAGGGGTTCCTAGGATATATGTGGGATAAAAGTTTGATAGTGGATAGTAGGTAGTATTCGAAGAAAGACTTGTATGCTGCAGTGTTCGGAGAAAGGTAATGACATAGTTAATAGTCACAAAGTATAGTTTTCGGAGGAAGGTAGCAACGGAGATAAGTCTGCAAGAAGTCAAATTTGAAGAAAGAGCTAATAGAAAGATCTATATAATGATCCATAGGAAGCGAGTCGTCTTCTCAGAGATTCCCATTTCCTTCTGGTATCATCACATCTGCTCATCGTTTTGATATCATTCTCGTCACTTACTGCTTCTCTACCACAGCAGTCTTCAACCACAGTAGAGATCATTCTCGCATATTTGCTAGCTTGCTATTCAATAGAGCAGCCAGTCATTGTCGACACACATTCTTTCACTCCGTCTATTTGATCACCGAGATCACTTACAAGACGAAGACGAATTCGGCCCAAGCGACCATGGCGGCCAACCTTCAGAGCAATGCGGCCACTCTTGCCGCCCTGTATAACCTGGCAGTATACGTGGCGAATTACAACATGGCCCTATCCCAACACACACAAGCATATGTGAATATGCTGTATGCTGGGGCCACACATGGAGGTGCAGTAATGGGCACCGCTAGCCATCCATATGTCCAGAGTTCATATCTGGGCCAAGCATGGACCTACCAGGTCCCCAGCCGCCACTTGGAATATAGTACCCGAGTGGCTCTTAGCCAAACGTCCCTGGCAGTCGAAGGAAGACAGACGTTCCCTGGTACAATCACGGTACTGGCAAGACGTGAAGCGATGAGCCTCGCCATAAACGAGGTTAAGAACCATACGACAGAGTCACTCATCCTCTTCACCGATGGGTCAATGTCCAAGAGAGGAGTCAGACTTGCGGGAGCTTCGGCCGTCTATCTGAACGGGGCTGCCCATGAAGACCCCGGACAAGGGAAGTGGATGGAGATGGCCTGGGGAGTCACCGAGCACGACAACAGTATCGAAAACATCGAACTCGTTGCCATCGCCGGAGCCTTGGAGATCGCCATAGCCAATATCCGGAGCCAAGGAACCCGTACCGTCAAGACCGTGAAGATCTTTTCGGATTGCCAGAACGCACTCCGACGCTGCGAGATAAGCCCGGGTCTCCCTGTGACACCCCTCATCTACGTGATCCAGAAGCGTGCCCAAGAACTGGTTTCAATGGGTGTCGAGCTGTGTCTCACCTGGGTCCCTGCCCACTGTGGCATCGAAGGTAACGAGCTCGCTGACCAGGCCGCCAAGCGTGCTGCGCGGGAGTCACGGGGTCCAGAGAGGAAGGCCATCTCAATTCCTCGAACTGCCAACGATGTCACTGCGTTCAAGCTCTATTAACGGGGCACCGAGGCCGGCACCACCTCTGCAGATGGGAAGGCCACTCGCTGTCTTCTCACGGCCTAAGCCAAAGTCAGTCGAGGACGTTCTCGCATACATCAAAGAGAGCCAGGAGTAAGCAGGCAAGGTCGACAAGGTAGTGAGAGCCAGAGTCGAAGGCCTCGAATGAGACAGCCCACAAGACAACAACATACAAGCGGCGTCTTCTGGCCCCAAAAGGAAGTTGATTCGTGTGAAGCTGTGGGACGCTGATAGGATTATTATACTGACGAAGTTATGAAGGAAGTGCAAGTCAAGTCTGAAATGGGAGTTTTTGGTTACAGAAGCGAGATTACTTGGGTTCAAAATTACCTGGAAGTGGCAGCGAATGTTTGTTTATGGCGCTCTTTGTCCGTACTTTCCATATTCCGGCTTTAATATAGTAATATCCACAGCCATTTTCAACAAATAAGGTGAGATGGCCGAGCGGTCTAAGGCGCTGTGTTCAGGTTTCATTCAAACCAGTGACGATTCGCAGTCTCGCAAGAGGCGTGGGTTCGAATCCCACTCTCATCATTACTTTTTGCGCTTTTTGGTAACACATCTTCGCTATTATAAGTTACCTTTGTGCTGTTCCTTGTCTCTATGGTGAGTTGTGTGGAGTATGATATTGTGACAAGTGAAATTATTGTGTGGAGTACGGAGACTCTGTACTCCGTATCCGTAGTTCTGATGGTTTACAGTTGAGTACTCTCGGATTACATTTATGATATATACTTACTTACTTACCTGTCTATTCAGCAGTCACAAACCAGAACTAAGAGCTATCTTACTATGATTCTGATATCTAGCAGTAGCCAACTTTCGTTTGTGATTACATCTTTGATTTGTGCGATGTTTCTGCTCTCTTGTGTTGACCTGGAGTTGTTCACCCTCATCATGTCTTGCTAGGTATGTACGGATACGCCGCCGCAGATACCGATTGGGCTCTCTGTTGGTACCGGTACATTCATCTCACTCTAGACGATGGCGTCAGTGGCTCAGCCCAGTGCGAGTTTTGGGCCCTGGCCCGCTGTAGCTCAGGTACCACCCGCCCCTCCAAGCCTCCTGCCCAAGGTTCCCTCTGGTAGAAAGGCGCACACCCACGGCTTGCCTTCCACTTTGATAGACGCGCGCTTCTCGCGATCCAACATCTCGTCAAGCGTTGTTTGACTTTTTGCCTTCCACTATCATCAACATCAGTTCCAACACGAATGACGTTGACTGTGAGCGCAATATGGCATCGCCGTCGCCTTCTTCCAGCCAGTCTTCTCCGGCTTCCTTTGTGACCGCCCACGACTCCCTCGTAGACAAGTCCACTGCCGCGAGCAGTCCCGTACAGGAGAATCCTTGTCCCTATCGCGATGCGCGACAACTGCCCCGCGACCTCAAGGCTCACTGCCAGATCTTTCTTGAAGAACAGCTTTGTACGCCAATGCGAACACCTCCTATTTTGTAATTTCACTGACCTTCTCAAGATACATCCGCCATCAATCTCGTCAATAGTATCGCCGCCTCTGGTTCATCCAAACGCGCATCCTCCAAGAGGAAGTCCGTCCCGGTTCCTCCCCCAAGCCATCTCGCTCTATTAAACACGCTCGTCATTCACCCAATCCATACAAGTCGCGCAGAAAACAAAGATCACCTCAACGTATCCTCCCAAGCTCTCGGCTACCTCCGCAACCTTCTTGCGACCGTTGGCCCCATCAACGCCGACTTCAAAAAAGCCTTCCAATTCCGTTCAGTCCCACGCGGGGGTCGCAGATGGGAGCAACATGGGCTGGCAAACGACAGCGATATTTCCGATGCAGAACTCAGCGGCGACGATGAAAGACTCCGAGGCTTGATTGCCAACGATAGCAGCGTATGGCACCGTGGTCAAGACTTTTGGTCTACTATCGGCTGGGCGTTCAACTGCAGCACACTATATCCGAACCGCTGGCGCTACTGGAAGGTCTGGCTAGAGTTCATGCTGGACGTTCTTGAGGCCGACTGGGCTGAGCGTGACCGTCGCGACAGGGAGGCACAGCAGGCGAGCAGCCCAGGTAGCGACCTGCCCCGGACGTCCCGAGAGGAATCCATCATTGTCATGTACATGGAACAACAAAATGGACGACAAAACGGCGCCAAGGGAATGATAAAAGCTCTGTTCGCAGACGGGAGCGAGCTATCCTCATCCGCATACCGTGAAGTTTTTGAAAAGGAACATCGGGGTCCTCGGAAGCCGTCCAATAAGCGGAAACGGGAGCAGGTGCTTGATCTAGAGAACGATAAGTTTGGAGACTATTTTGATGATGAATCAATGTCCTCAGGCGTCTCGGAGCCCCCTACTCCCCAGAAACCCAAGGACACCCGGAAACTTGGGACTGCCGGAATCCACGCCCCTGGCATGGTCGAGTCTATAAGTATACGACTCCGGCTCTTCAAGTTGTTGTCGGCCGTCACTTTCGCGATGCGCAAACGATCCGAACTCCATATTTTGTACGAAGAGTATACTGCTACACTCAAGCTGTTGCCACTCCCACTGTTCTCTCTTTTCGTTACTCAGCGACCGAATGTTCTCCTACCCGAGGCACACATTACAATCACCAAAGAGCTATTCGATCTGTTACTGCCGGCATCATATAAGAATCCGTCGAAGATTGACCCGGAAAGCGACGCTGAGGGATGCCTAACAATGCCCATGTTGGAGCATTGTTATGTGCTACACCCAGCAAACACGGTGGCATTGGATGACAACGCCAAGTTGTCTCTGGTCGTCGAGAATGCCCTCCAACTCCTCTGGACGTGCGATATGATGGAATACTCGGAAGACTTGGAGGAAGCCGTTGAGAAGGGCATCAAAGCTAGAGAGGCGAAAGTGAGGAAGCGGCGGACAGGGAAGATGAAAGGAGACCCGAGTGATGGGATGGCGCAAGACGTTTTGGCCAAGTCTGGGGAAAGAATACGGGTTTTACTGGAGGCTTTTAAGACCGTTCTGGAAGCGGAGTCATGATCTGGTGATGGGTTCTTGCAAGGAATTTGGTATTTGTACAAACTTAGACTACCCCTGTACATACACGTTATGTCGTAATGAATGATGATATCCATATAATGCCTTCTTTTGATAGTTTCCCAATAAAATCGGTCGGTTCTGTGGTACAGTAATGTTACAAAACAGCACAGCACTTGGATACTAGCTGATAAGAGTATTGAGGCGTGGTTCGAGGCAATCTCTACTTCATCGCTTCTTGGCAGCCGTCGGATCCCAGGCGGCGGGTTGCCAGCTCTCTCCTAGGCCTCTAGCCTTTGCATTTGCCCACGGATCGTCTTTCTTTTCAACTCCATCTCGAACGTCCTCTGCACTCGCAGGAGCCTGCTGCTCCTGGCCGACGTCTTTCTTCGAAGGACTAGCCTTTGCCGAAGCCAGCAGCGGCGCCGGTGCAGCCTCGGGTGCATCCATAACCCGCGGCTTGGCCTCCCACCGAGCATCCGCTTCGGCTGCAAGCTTCTTCATCCTCGCCCGACGTGCTACATCGCCGTGCTGCTCGTCGACGGTCGGGGGCTCCTCCCGTGTGTGCCGCAGCCACTGGTGCCACTGGGGGCTGACTTTGACGGAAGAGTAGTGCGTCGATCGTGGGTAATTGACAATTCGGCGCCAGCGCTCGTTGCCTTCAGTGCCGCGCGTGAGTCGGAACTCCCAATATGTATTGCCTTGGAGGTCATAGCCTGTAACGTGTAAGTCGAGGGAAGAACCCGAGGGAAGAATCAAAGCCAGCATAGACAGGGAGAGGAAACTTACCCATGAGGAACCGCTTGCGCCATGGTAAGCGGAGGGCCTTCCACTGATACCAGACCCGTGAGAGGGGGCTAATCTGCTTCATGACCTTTGCTTGTCTAGGAAAAAAAGCGATTCCGAGAGGGGCGCAAACGGGCTGGTGATGTCGAAGATTCAAGGATGACCTACATTACCTGCCACCCCCACAAGCCACATGTTTTATGCACTACGCCACAACTCCAGCCTCCCCAGCCCACCTTGCGAACGTCATCCAGTTCGGTACAACTCGGGCACGGGGATCGACGTACCCAATCTTGCCCAAGGGACCTTGACATTCTTCAAGACCTCGGATGCCCGGGATAATCCCCGTCTCTTCTTCCTCTTCTCTATAATCGCATTTTCCACTTGGCGATTGCGACTTGCTTTATTCCTCGTATAGACTTTCAAGAATAGGATCGACGACTTCGATACCCTTCCAGCATTCCGAGACGCTGCGTAACTGTTACACCCTGCTTGCGCGGCACTTGATCGACAAGCTCTCATCGTTGCGTGGCTGCTCGTCGACTCAGACGAACGACAGTTAAAGACTCTACCGTTGCAAGCCAATTCCCGATCCATCCTCGGCTTTCCGGGTCACGATTCCAGCATCATGGCGTCCGTGACGTCCCTCGACAAGGATCTGCGCAAGATGCGCTTTGAGAAATACACCCCCGCGGCCGCAAACGAAGCTCGTTCGTGGATCGAAGATATTCTAGGCGAGAGACTACCTTCGCCAGATCTTCTCGAGGGCCTCAAGGATGGAGTCGCTTTATGCAAGTATGTTCCCTGCTGCCGGAATATTCATGAATGAGGCACTTACATGACTCTCCAGACTAGTCAACCTTGTCCTTCCACCTCCCGGCGTCAGGTTCAAGCAATCGACGATGCCCTTTGTGCAGATGGAGAACATCTCCCTTTTCCTCCGCGCCTGCCAGTCCCCGCCCTTGAACCTCCATCAACATGACACATTCCTCACCGTCGACTTGTTCGAGCAAAAGGACCCGGCGCAAGTTCTTCAGTGCATCGGCGCATTCAGCAGAGCTGCTCATACTGCTAATCCGCAAAACTTCCCGGCAGCCATGGGATCCAAACCTCGGTCCGATGCTGTGACACCTCAAGGAACTGGTTCAAGAACGCCTACAGGGACTCGCGATCGAGGCGCATCCGTCACAAGCAACCCCTCACCTGCATATGGGCGCTCCGCTGCCATGCCTCATCGGACTGGTGACTCGGGTTCCGGACGCTGGAGCCCAACCAAGAGTCCCAGAAACGGTTCTGGATCTCCCGGCCCGGTTAGCAGCTGGAGCAAGAAGGAGCATGAGGGCACCACCGCACCAGCTTGGAACATCGCCCAATATGGCTACCTGGGCGGCGCTAGCCAGGGTAACCTCGGTATCTCATTCGGAGGAAGGAGGCAAATCACCAACGCTGGTCCTCGTGTACCAACCCTCGCTGATAAGGAGCGACGCAGAAAAGAAGAAGAGCGCTTGCGCCTTGAAGCTGAGCAGGAGGAGCGCCGACAAGCCGAAGAAGAGGAGCGCGCACGGATAGAGGAGGAACGAAGATGGGAGGAGGAGGCAGAGAAGCTACGTGAGGATGAGCGGCAAGCAGCTGAAGAGGAGAAACGAAGATGGGAGGAGGAGGAGCACCAGTGGAGGTTGACAGAGGAGAAACGACGTCAAGAAGAGGAGGACGCAGAGGCTCGACTTGCCGAGGAGCGAAAGGCCGCAAGGAATCGCAGTGATGCCAAGCTGAAGGGTCAATTCCTGAGTCAATACCGGGCCGAGCAGGCGGCGCCGCAGCAAGACGGTGCCTCAGAAGACGACTACAGAGAGCGTGTCAAGCAGCTGGAAAGGCAGCTAGAGCTTGCGCGAGAACGCGAGGCCGAGTATGAGCGAGAACGACAAGAGAGAGCACAGCGTCAAGGAAGTCAAGGAAGCGGACCCGCGCCTGCAGTCGAGGAAGCAAAGCCGAAGCCGAAACCCAAGCTTGTTTCCAGCCCTCCAACCCGGTCGGATTCATGGTCTAAGGATGAGCGTGAGGTTCTGCGCATCCGGTCGCCGTTTCAAAGAGAGCCAGTGAGAGCAGAGGCCGCTTCCATCACGCCATCGAGATCCCCTCGTCCACTTCCTGACCCAACTGCCACACCTCCGGCCAAGCCGCAGAGCAGTGGTGGACGTCCCCTACCGGACCCGGCGGCTTACGCCTCAAAACTGGCCCCGGCCCCGGCCCTGCCGAGCCGCACCGACCGCTTTCTCGCAAGTAACCCTGCCCCAGCACCCTCGCCACCCCAAACAACATACGCTCGCGAACTCGGTTCCACAGCCGAGCGTGACGCCGAGGATCAGCGGCGCGCGCAGAGCCAGAACAAGACCAGGGCCGGCGGGTGGGCGTCCAAGTCGCTTCTAGAGCGCGAGATGGAGATGGAACGCCAGAGGCAGCGCGAGTGGGAGGAATCACAAAAGGAGACGGCCGCCGCAGTGCGCTCCAATGAGGGCGTTGAAGGTATTGGTGGAGGTGTCGGTGGCAGGTGGGATGTTGGACAGTGGGCTGGCTTCACCGGCGGCGATAGCCAGAATAGGGGGACGCAAGGTATTGGAGCTGGACGAAGGCAGATTGTCGGGCCGCGACCCCTGCCGGAGCAACCAAGATAATAAGATAAGAAGGAAGAAGAAACGACATTCTGGAAGACCG
This sequence comes from Fusarium staphyleae, assembly GCA_017140175.1. Classification (NCBI taxonomy): domain Eukaryota; kingdom Fungi; phylum Ascomycota; class Sordariomycetes; order Hypocreales; family Nectriaceae; genus Fusarium; species Fusarium staphyleae. The sequence goes on from JADDON010000329.1 coordinate 145,101, forward strand.
TGAGTGAGTGTTAGTTAGTATCATAAATAATTGGCCGCTTCTGGATTGTCCACCGAGTCTCCCAGTACAGGTGATCCTGTAGTCTCATAACCTGACACCTACACATATAAAAGCTCAATATGTCCATGTTCACTACGTGTAGTGTCACCGTATTTTGTCTATACCTAGCCCTAAAAGGTGCAAAGCCCTCCGTGTTCTATAGCTCCTGACTCACAAAAACATCAAGCGTCATGACTTGGCTCGCTTGCCGCAGCCTCATCCCGACACCGCTTACACATACACCAGCCGCCGAGACTGCCGCGCGCCCACTCCCGGCGCTCCTGAACAGGCAAGTTGACGTCGCAGTAATGGTTCAGAATCTCCTCGCCGCGCTTGATGCCTCCTGGCCGACCATCTAGCACGCGCTCTCGCCTTGCCTCGAGAACCATGCGGCCGCCCCATTCCCATGTCACGTTGGGATCGCAATCGTGATTAGCAAGACACCAGTAAGGGTGGACAGCGGCTACGTCTGGGCGGCCGTCTCGGGGGTTCTTCCGAGCAGAGGCTGTACCGCGGAACTTGGCGTACAAGGTGTTGAGAACCCAGAGATCGTAGTCGGCAAGCGCAGCGTATATGTCGATGTCCATCTTCTCGAGCACGTGAAGTGGAGTTTCGATGTTGTACTTGAAGGAGAAGGGAAGCGTCCACTCAGGCGGAGGACCGGCGTTTGGGAAGACATTAATATTGTTGGTTCCGGTAGGAACAAAGTCGCCCCAAATGTACTTGACCTCTCGCACATCCAAGGGGTTAATTTCCTCGTGAGCTGCAATTGCTAGCATGCGAGATAGTAGCAGGAGATAAAGCGTCTCATCGGCTTCAAATGCGTCGGGGTCCTTCGCAATGGCATCGACATCCTTTTCGCACACTGCGGGATGATATCGTTCCATGGCTTGGTCATGGCAGTACTGAGTGCAGAAGACTGTATCATAACACTCAGAGCAGCTGACGGGCTCGTTTTCGCTGCCCAGGGGCGGCAGATCGGAACTGCAGGCGTCGCAGATGGAGTCTTTCAGGCGGTTATTTGCAGTGAGAAGGGTAAATTCTTGTAGAACAGCCTCGCCAGGGGCGATATCTTCCTTGGCAAAGACGCCGAGCTGCTTACACGTGGGAATGATTTCGTAGTCGTCGGTAGTACTAGCGCCCTCAAGCAAAATAGGTAAGGTAGCAACCTCGATGGCGCACTTGGGGGCCATCTGACTCAAATGCTCATTCAAGTCTGCGAGAGATTCGGGCGAGAAACGGTCAGGCTCATGGTCGTTCCAGGGGTAAACCTCACGGCGAACGAGGCCTTGGTCAGGGAGGTTGGACGAATTGATATCGACATCGTCGCGGCGGAGTCTTCGGCGAGCTACAGTAGTAATGTTGCTCTTGGTATCTAGAAGCTCCCGATTCGCAGGCGAGATCTTGAGGCCGCGTTGACAGAAGCTTGCAGCGCTGCTAAGAGAGCCGCAGAGCAGGAGGCCAAGCGAAAGGATCTGATAAGCGCGGACAGAAGCCAAGGTAGCTAGTCGCCTGGCCAGATCGTCGATTGCTTCTGAATCGTCCTCGGGCACCTGAAGGTCGTCTTGTGGGAGATTGCCATGAGCTAATACATCGGGTAGGGGCATTGCGGTGTGCATCTGCAGAGACTCAAGGGCTTGCTCATGGTATTCAAAACCCTCACTGAGGACCTCGTCGGCAAGAAGCAGGGCGCGATATGCATCGCCAGCGGCGAGGTCCGGATATCCTAGATCAGAATGAACGACTGCGCGCTCAAGGTACAGAATCAAATCGTAGGGCAGACTGGCAAGCCCTTCGGTTAGCTGCGACCGTCGGTCCAACAACTGCTCGTTCCGAGCTGCCGGATCCATGTCGAGGGCCTGGAAACCCAGATCAGATGGTCGGATGAAAGCGATCTCGCGCTGTATAAGTCGAGGCAAGAGTATGGAGGGGCGACGAGGGAAGCTTTAGCTAACGGATCTAACCGACAACTCGCCTGCGTTTCCGACAGAACAAGGTTGGTGCCAGCATGGGCATCTGTCGGTAACAACGGTAGAGGCAAAGAACGACAGGTTTTGTCGATAACTGACGATATCGGCCCCCGAGCTGCCAGACAACAATCGAGGTAAGGGGCGCAAGTGAGTCTAGGGGTTCAAGACGGACACGGTCCGGGGACTGCTATTCGTCGAGCGTCTAGGTTATGATTCAATACACCGAGTCCGGCCCACGAAACGTCTTTGGGGGGAGGTTGTGTGGATGCTAATGCCAATGTGCGAGCGAGTGTGTAACGAGAAGCTGGTGGTTCATGTATGGCTTTTTGGCAGGCAGGGCTGTTCTTGGTCCAACAACAAGCCCGACGGGACTTGGTGTCTCACAGGGTAGGGTCTGTAGGCCGAAGTTGAACAAGAGGCAATCTAGCTGGCAAAGACTGGTGATGGCGGAGCGAAGCTTCCGGCCACGGTAGAGACACTGTCGTCGAACTCGATACAGTTGAGAAGCGCCAATGTTGCGGGCTGAATCAATGTCCTTTATACCTGAAGCGCAAAACAAATCGTCCTGGTGTCCCAAAGCAACATGGACCATCAGCTAATTGCCCGGCCTCTCATCCTCGTGGTTGTTCACGGGTCAAATGGTGAGCCGAGAGTGAGGTTTTTTGATCGCCAGGGTCCATCCATAAGTTACTGAAAACGTCCCACAGGTGGGAACTAGAATGCCCATCCACACCACCCTCAGACTGCCAGAGTCTTATTCATAGGCCAGCCAGCCAACGAGGCCAACCAACCAGGCTGCTCAAGTGTCTGCTGAGGGAAGATGAGCTGGCGCTAATAAGACGGGGTTGACAACGTCTTTTTCTTCGTGCACGCACAAACGTGCAGAACCACGCACAGTCGCTGGAAAAGTGTAGGGAGAGTTTTGCTTCTTAACAGCCATTGGTTCGCCTTTGAACTGTAGAATTTGTAGCATGTCTACAAAAGAAAAGAAGCATGCAGGGCCAGGCACAGGCACAGCGTCAAGCACGAGTAAATGCTCACCGTCTCTTGCACAATCCTGAGAGCCATAAACCCCACAGCATGGAACTGCCAAGTTGGACAGTGGCGTTCTAGCCCGGATATGGTGTCGTCCGTTCTTGATGCTGTGTTTGACAGGCCATCTAACGTTAGTCGAGAGGTTAGAATCATCATGGCTGCGCTTCAGTGATACAGCGAATTGGCTGTCACGTGGCGCTTATCTTTGGAACGAATAACCACCCTTGCACCCTTGCAGGGCTAAAGACTTCTGGACCTCCAACTATTTACTCCGTACTCCGTAGTTAATAACTAGTTAATCATTATCAAGATTCTCCAGGAACTCGCTAAAGCCGTGTCTTGCCGTGTCGTTGCTGAATCGTGAGTAAGAGTGACGGTAGCGGTGTGGAGTAAATTTATTGCCAGTCTTCCCGTGAGTTATTAGCTTGGCTTCCCGCTCTTTAACAGTACAGTAGTAGTAATAAGTCAAGAATTATCATTGTCGATGCTGCGTCCATAGGCTGCCTCTGTCTATCTAAGTAGTATTTACCTGCATCAAAATACTGGTCGAAGCCGATGAGCGGGGCTTTTGGGTTGGCGTTGTGTCACCACGCGGTGATGATGATGCTACAGCCTGTTAAGTTAGGGGTTTAGAAGCACGTCAAGAATGAACCTACCTAACCACACACACGAGGCCGATGGAAGGCCAGATCTGCCCTGGTCCTCAATCGCCCCCATCGGCTTCACGGGATCTTATCAAGTTCCTTGCCTCAGAGGTTCAGACCTCGCAGCCCTACAAGCTGGCACAGTGGTGGTGAACCCGTCATTGAATTGGAGAGAATGCCTGTGCCTGCTCGGGGACCCGACCAACTGATAAGCTTTCCTGTTGATGCGGTTGGACGGACGGCTCATTTCTCCTTGCATTCGATGCCCGTTCGTCGACTTAACCGTCGGGCTTTTATCCAGAACAGCTTTAACGTTATGTATCTCAACCTGGCCTACCAGACTAGACGAACCCAAAAGCCAGAACCTTTGACTGTACTGTAGGTACTGTACGTTAGCCAGCACGCCACTGCGCTCATCAGTTCTGATCCAGGCCCGCTGCTTGTTGTCCCATCATTCGTCTTGTCCCATCGTCATTATCGCCCCCAAAAGTACGGATACAGCCACACTATTTATCACCATCAGAGGCCATCGTGAACCCGATGTTCCACAGTTCCGGGTCTACAGTTACCGAATGACGGAATAATCAAGTACCTGGTACCAGAAAACTTGCCGGAACCGGGGCTTTTTTTCCACTGGAAACTGGAGCTGTGACCCAACCTTGGAACCCCGCCCCCTCCATCAAATTGTCATCCACAACGTCCAACCTAGATCCAGTCAATTTTACCTTGGGTTGTCTTTCTTTACCGTGCTTCGCTCTATCACATTTACCTTAGTTATCTCAAATCGACCAGGGCTACACTAAACCTATCTGCCACGTTTTTACTTCCCCTCTTTCCTCTTCTCCCTCCCATCCTCTCTCTTCCTCCAAAGTCGTCACTCTCAAAGTCGTCATTCTCGCAACCCCCACCACAACCTCCAAAACCCGCAACCACCAACAACTTTCACGATGGGTAAAACACAGCCCAACCTTTTCGCCTTTCCCACCGTCGACGCCCTCGCCCCGGCTCTTCGTTCATACATCATCCAGAGCCAAGCCGCTGGCATCGCCCGCCACGGCGCCTTCAAGGTTGCCGTCTCTGGCGGCTCGCTCCCCAAGACGCTCGCCCAGGCACTCCTCTCCCCATCCTCGGGTCCCAACGATGTCGTCGAATTCTCCCGCTGGGAAATCTTCTTCGCCGACGAGCGCGCTGTACCCCTCGATCATGACGACTCAAACTATGCCCTCCTCAAGAAGGAGCTCTTGGACAAGATCCCTGAGGACCAGAAGCCTACCGTCCACCCCATCAACGTCGAACACCTAGAGGACCTTCAGGAGCTTGCCGACCAGTACGAGCAGACTCTTGTAGCCAGCTTTGCTAGTCGCGATTCCGTGCGCCTCCCCATCTTCGATCTCCTACTCCTCGGATGTGGGCCCGATGGCCACACTTGCTCTCTCTTCCCCGGCCATGAGCTGCTTCGCGAGGCCGACGCCTGGGTTGCGCCCATCGAGGACTCTCCTAAGCCTCCATCGAAACGCATTACTCTCACACTCCCCGTGGTCAACCACGCCGTGCGCGTCGCCTTCGTTGCCACCGGTGGCGGCAAGAAGGACATCATGAAGCAGATCTTTGACACTGCTGGGGGCCTGCCCTGTACCCTCGTCAACGAGTCTACCGGCGAGCGTTGTAGCTGGTTCGTGGATGAGGCTGCTGTCGAAGGTGTTGGTTTCCCTCGTCGAGCTTTCCTATGAGGCGAACTACAACAAAATCACATTTCCCGCTATGAGTCCGAACGAGCTTGCTCGCTGCAGCCTTAATCATGCAGATCGCACCCGAATGCTGTCGAACAAGAAGGATTCTGTTTCATATGGAAATCTAAGACTGGCGCGGGGTAGCTGGATGACGAGCTACGACAATCTCCCATTCCCCTAGCACAAGGAAGCACTGTGTTCAGCCAGCCGGGAGATGAAAATCAGAGGAGCTTGTCAAGTCCATGTCAGTCTGCTTGTCACGCAAAGAATCTACATGCCCTGCTTGGACTCTGGCATAACACGGAAATATGAACGTTTATGAAATCTCGGTGCGCTTTCGAATCGGATATAGATAGGACAAGGTCACATACTCTCAAACACCATCCCCCTTCAGCTATTACCACCAATTGATGACATCTCCATTTCTGCGCGGAAACCATTTAGAGGGCGTTGGGACGCGAAGGTGCCCGCCAGGATGTCATGACGCCAACATCACACCCACAATCACACACGCACGCAATTTTGCAGGTTAGAATGGGAGGTCTCAAGTTTTTATCACGGCTGCATGCGTTTTCTCTTAACTTGATATCCGTTGTGTCCCCTTCTACTGCTTGCTAGTACCATTTCTGCGCCAATCGTATTAACTACAGCGGCTCTTTTTTTTTATAGAAAAAAATATAAAAGAACTCTATTCGGCATGCTGAAGGAAGAGGAAAAAGCCATGAAATTGATCGCCTGCTTGTGATGCTATTGGGTTCATATCTAGGTATCCTGCATTGCGTCCCGCCCTCAACCAACCCGCGTCCAACCCGCCTTGAACGGTTGTCTCAGACGACTCTCCAGATCGCTCCGGCCCTGGGGGTATCTTCCGCATCTTCGTCTCGGTTCATTCTCTCGATCCACTCGTCTTCCCTCGCAAGCGCATCACGCTCAATGTCATCCATGACACCCAGCTCCGCCAGCATGCCTTGAACCAGCTCCCGCGACTCCTCGACCATGCGCTGCACACTCGACGGTTCTTGGTCCTCATCATCTTCTGGGAAGTGTCCCAGCTCTTGTAGTTGACGCTTCAAGGTGTCTAAGCGCCGGACGAGCCCCTCCCGCTCATCCTTCCACGCACCGTCCAGCTCACCGATAAAGAGGACCTCACTCTCCTGCAGCAGAGCGCCCCCTTCCCGACGCGCTTCTTCAATCTCGCACATACGATCCACCCATCGCTCGAACCGCCTTACCACCCTGGCGTACCGTCCCCCGGGTTCACCGAGTACCCAGACACCATTGATCACGGCGTCGAGAGTCTGGATTCGCTCTTCCAGACCACCGCCAACAGCCCATTTACGCAGCGCCAAGACGTTTTCCCTCTCGAACTCGGCCCTCTCACGACTGTCGACCTGGTGGCTTGCGCCAGCAAGTTGTGAGAATCGCTGACCCAATTGGCGCTGCGCGCTGGAGCGCCATGCGGCATCGACAGTAGCTGCATCCCGGTGTATGAGATGCAATTGAAGAAGCTCGGTTTGCAAGCGGCTCGTCTCGGCCGAGGCGGCGATATTGGCGGGGAGTTTGGATGGGGACGGGGGTGCGAGGAACGTTGATGTCAGGGGTTTCGGCGCGGACGATTTGGCGGGCGAGTAGTGCTGTTGTAGAGTCGAGAAGGTTGGTCGGAGGCGTGATGCTTGGGCTACAGCAGCGGTTATCGGCTTTTCATGGCTGAGAGTCGATCCGGATCGCAGTGTACGGGTCCTCGTCGTCGTCGTCGTCGTCGTGGTACTGCTGCTACTCGTCGAACCCGAAGAGGGTGGCCGTAATACAGGAGCGTTCTTCAACCCTGTGGCCGTGCTCTTAGCACGCGAGTGCATCGGCACTCTCTTCGGCTGTGTAGTCTGACCATCCGCTGAAGTTGGCCTCACCGCCGGTCGAGGCCTCGTGGTAGTGGTTGATGGCGGATACCGAGTTATCTCTTTTTTTGGAGCCTCATGCGCTATCGGCTTCGTAGGCTGTCTGACCGAAGTTGACTTCGTGAGGCCAGTTGTCCCGCTCCTCAATGATCTCCCATTGCTGGCTGTGGTTGCGCTCCTGGTGAGAGGCTTGACGGGCAGACGACTCGGTGAACCATGACGGGGCTCCGCATTAGTGGCGCTTGCGGTCGTTGTTGCTGGTTTTCGAATGGAGCGAGAGCGTTGCAACGAGGACATGATGGTCCTCTCATGAAACGGCTGGTTCCTTGGGTTGCTGTTTGGTTGTGACAGGTGATGATTTGGACATGACAGGGTCGCGGCTGGGCTGGTTACTTGGGCTACCGGTTGTTTAGCCGGAGGCTCAGCTTCATTGGGTGGGGCCGAACGGAACTTTTTGGTGATAGGGATAAGCGATAAGCCACTTTACTACTTGATACAGCTGAGGCTTCCTTATTATCGCCACAAGAGCTGCGTTACTGACAACCAGCTTTACTCAAACATGTCAATTCGCGAGGAGCCAGGACAACAAAACACGCACGCGACTGAGCTTACATCGAGAAGCAACCTCATTCTTAGTCGATCAACAGTGCATCTGCTCCTATCTAAGGCACCTCAAAAAACACCATGTGTCTTAAAACGCCTGCAAAAGTGCGGGTTCATGAAAGCAAACAGCTCATCGATATGGATATCGATCCAGCAAATGATAACATATGTCCTTCTCATACAACCTTAGGCAAAGCCTTCCTCCTTTTCACTCAGCGAGCCAAATGCACTGGTCGTTACAAAACATGGTATCGTCGAAGTGGCAACAAAATAACCACCTCCCAAGGCGTCTATGTGTCCCATCAGCTCTTTCGCATCCTTAGCCTGCCCATATAATACATAAAATCCGTGAACCACACCCATCCTGCGAACATATTCTATGCGTAACAAAGGAAATGAGTAATAAGGGGGGGAAGTGTAGAGCTGCAGCCATGATAATAAAAATACCAGGGAATGTGGATGAAACCTCATAGGATCTCAGGGAATAGGGTTGATGAGTTACGACCGCAGGGCATCAGTTAAACGACGTAGGTCCTTTCCATTGCTGTCGAGTTTTTTGAGGCAGGACTCGCAGATACGCAAATGACAAAATGTGCACGTCCATCTATCCTCGACATCAGAGCTTTCGCAAGCTTGGCAAGTGAGGGGATGATATCTGTTGGTGCGGCGGGTCATTGTCTTGTGCGCATGATAACAGTTGAAGTGAGATTGCTTCAGCGCTGGCGCCTTGATAATTGTACCCTCTGGTATAAGAAACTCTGCTTGTCTAGGAAAGTAGGACGCTCGTGGATCGGGTTCCCGTAAAATTCTCATTTCGGGATACAGGGTACCATCTCGGCCCTTGTAAAGAAGCCCCTGGGATCCAGATGATACCAGCCTTGAATCCACGTCCACTCCCAGCTGCCGGGGCGGGGCGTTGGATCTTACGGATGAATGTCTTGGAGGAAATTTGGAGGGTACATCTGCCGGTGGTTGAGTATGATTAGATGCAGAGTCGCTGAAAGCGAATTCCCGATTCTCGACCAAGTCAGTAACCAGATGTAGTGGTGACCTTATTACAGGCGAGTCGGCCTTGGCGTTTGATTCGGTCACATAATTCCCTTGAATGGGACTTGTAAGTTTTGGTGGAGGTAGGGCTTTACGGGCGATAGGCTTGGATTCGATACTGGAAGCTCCTGTCGAGGATGTCCTCGTTCGTTGCTGGGGAGACGTCTGGGGTGTTTCCTTTGGGAGCTCTGGAGATACGTCTCCAGGGGGCTCTGGAGAGGTAGCAGGCGATAGTGGGGAGACGAATGAATCAATGATTGGCGTCTTAATATCTTCTTTCTGATATTCGGGAGTGGGAGGCCGACGCGAACCAGGCCGTGGGGTTGACGTTTTACTGCTGTCACTCGACGACTTGCCTCTCCGATGCAGATGGAGCTTGTCCTTGAAGCGACTAAGCTTGGAGCTGTTGCTACCCATGGCTTGAGACTCGGCTGCCTGCTCGGAAGCTGGCGCCTGTCGAGGATGCTGGCCAGAGTGAGTTGGTGCAAGTTTTGTGCTCCTAGGCTGCTGGTATGATATGGTGGAGGCCTTGATGTCGGGTGGAGGGCGTTGTTGCTGAACGGGTTGCGTGCCAGCAGTTGAGCCGTGGCTGGAAACAAGCTTTAGGTCTGGGAGCTCAATGCTCCGCTCGGCCTTGTTGGACCGTCGACGCCAGAGCTGAGGTTGCCCCGGTTTCTCCTGCTGCTGCTGCTGTGGTGTTGTTCGAGGTGGTGACGAAGTAATGCTCGAGGCCTTGCGGTCTGGTGCAGGTCCGCGGTTCGGAGCAGGGGTGGCCGGAAGGTGATATTTGGTGTCCTTGGAAGGGAGAGGCGGCGGGCGAGTATCATCGACGAGCGGCTTGCGTGCAACATGTTGCTGTTGCTGTTGTGTCTGTGAGAGCTGGGTCTGGGTCTGGGTGGTCGTTGGGCCGGTGGAGGGAGTAATAAAGGTGCTGGTCTTTGTGCTGTCAAGTGGAGCTTGGTGGCTCGGCGATACGTTTGCCTCACTTTCACCGGTGCTGAAGATAGCTCCTTCGGAAGACCTGACGAGAGACTCGCCCGAGCTGTGGGAGTAGGCAGAAAAAATGCTCGACAATGAATCTGAAGGAGATGGAGGCATCGGCAGTGAAGCCTGATGCTGCTGCTTCTGAGGCGGCGGCGGTGGTTGCGAAGGCTGCTTGCCCACAGGCCGTCGTGCAATAGCCAACTTTGGTGGGCCTGGCCGGGGCGCATCAGCTGCAAGCAGCTGCAAAGGCGGCAGTGACGGGGGTAGTGGCTTCGCATTGGCCATACTGGTTGACCGAGGAGGTGGCATCTGAAGTTCCCTTGATGGAGGTAGTCGCGGCGAAGGGTCTTCGTAGTTGTCGTAAAAGTCAGGGTCGTCGACACCTGGGACGTCGGGGAGGGCTTTGGACCAGCGGGACGTGCCTGTTTTAGGCGGCTGGAGGGAGCTGACGTTCAACATAGCAGCGATATTGACGAACTAACTCGTCGACAGGGGAGGAAGGGGGAGGCCGTTAACTTGAAGCAAGAAGGAACAAGCGAAACACGGAGCGCAACATAAAAGTAAAGCAAAGGGCTGGGAACCGCATAAAATGCCGGGTCCTGGAATCTTTTTGATAGATCGGGGTCCTCGGGTTATGCGGGATTCACGAAACGCCTCTCGAGGGATGGTGAACCAGCATTCGAGTGGGGGGAGGGAGAAGCAACAGGTAACGTTTAGTACCGTGAAAGCGAGTGGAATTGAAATAGCAATAAGTTACGCAGCAAGGAAAGAAGCCCCAGGAGCGACAACAGCCTGAGGGAGGATGTAACGTGAAGAGGTAAAGAGCCAGCGCAGAAGAGGGCTCCGAGTGAATTCTGTGATCAACGCTGCCTGCCTCTGTTTAGTTACGGGAGTTTTTAACCAGTTGGACCAAGCCGTTGGGACTTGCGCGTTCCTTGTCAAGCATGTACTGTACCTTGCCTTGCCTTGCGACCCCGTCTCCCATATCGCGGGATGGACGGAGAAGGCTTGGGAGTGGCTTGTACCGCTTTAGCGAGCCTGCAGAGGGCTCGCTAGGGTGGTTCTGCGGCATCAAGAGGGTCGACTTGGCACGTAGTTCGTTGTGGCTCTGTATCCGCAACCAAGGAGGGGACCAGTAGGACTAGGCCATATCGGCTGAAACAGCCACTAGTTATATTTCAGCAGGGTTGAAGCAATAGTGGGGGCCCCAAGGCCAGGAGCTGCATTCGAGCTGAAATCCAAGTCACTCCCTGGCATCGGCTTTTCAATCTTGACAGCACACTCCGCACATACTCGTGGGAGCATTTGATACAGAGTACACGTTTTGCAGCTAGAAACGAGGGCATAGGAACAAAGACGCAAAGACGTGAATCTGGGGGCGTCAGACGCGCCTTTGCCGAGAGAATGGAATTGGTCAATCGAATTGTTGGCTGCTCTAATGATCAAGACAACCTGCCTCAGCTCCGTGATAGTTGTGGAACAGCTCCTCAACATAATTATTGCATGATACCTACAGCTCCTCGTGTTTTATTTTAATGAGGGTTCCAAAGGAGCGGATATGTGCAGCTCTCGTCGTTGTCCACTCTCCACTCTGTTTTGTTTCTTTTCCGGCCTTGTTCGTCCAGTCTCTTCTTCATCTCGTCTCATGCAACACAAGATCACACAACGCACGGGAATCTACGTCAACCACGAGACGGTCTAACGTCCCTCTTGCTCGTATTGCTATTGAGAACTTGATGAGTTGAGAATACTGAGATCCTTGACCCCCTAGGTATCATCGCCACAGAGACATGCAATACCACAATAACGCCACACAAGGCAGTAATTCACGGGCAAAATATTGGTTCCTGACACCGAGGTACTGTACATTCAAACTCCAGTTAGTGATCGCCCAACCGCGTCACTGCTCTCGCCTTTTGTGGTGCACGCACAGGCGATCGATCCCCCATTCATCAAAGTCCAAGCATCTACACAGCTAATAAAATGCTGCCGGATGGCACTCCACTGCGCGTGATCCTGCAATGTCTGGCAGTAACTACAGTATTGCATTGCCAGAAGAGGTCGAACACGCAACAAGGATTGCCTTTTCGACGGGAAAAACTGGCCATGACGAGACTGTGTCTCACGGCGTCGACGCGATTGGCATTGAACAGCAGAAGCTTCCTTGGCTATCATCTGGCTTTGACCGTGTTCATCCTCAATCCATCAACTTTAACAACCCGACCCCTGCCTCGTTATAGACCACCCCAGTCAGATGTTCCAAGTTTCAAAGGGCACGGATCAACGCCATGACGAATCTTCAACGGCATTGGGTTTCAACAACGGCGGCCTCCTCAATGTTGTCACATGCGGGTACATACATAAAATAACTTGGGGCACAAGTCTTGGCATATGTATTCTGCATCTCGCCCTCTTCAGTCCCAAGCAACCAGGTTTTGTCATAGTCAACGATCATGAGTATAGCTTACCGGTCGGTGCGCAAGATGGTTTATCAATAACGCTTGGTTGCGTAAGAAAACCGAGAATCGTTGAAACCACCCTCTTTGAATGCTCCGAGATGAGATGCTTCAGACCTCGACAAGGCTTCCTCGTCAAAAGTGTCAACACGATTAATGGACCAACTCCAAGCAGCATGAACGGTGTTATTTTAGTCATCCATGTTGCCATCCTGTTACTCCGTACGCGTGGCAGAGTTCACCATGTTTCACAACTCTAATAATAACCGTTCATCGGTCCATCCTCTTGGGAATTACTCAATCTATATCTCACAAACAGGGTTCGCCTGGCGATTGTTTTTCTTTGCCTCAGAGCACTGCGAGAGCAGTTAAGGGGTTCCCACTGCTTGGTCTCTTCATTCACGGGTTTGCTGCTCGCCCACAGCCGATACACCTCTAAGTTAGCTGGTACTATGAGGACTTATAACCCAGCCTCCCATATCAGTTCGTCCAGTCGGTAACGGCGCTCTCATATCGGCATCTAATGTATCATCACCGAAACGAACTCGTGCCCCCGACTCTTTCGTACCGAGTCGTGTAATAAGCACCACGACCAAGGACGAAATCATCTTCCTACCAAAACCGTTGATGGCTGGACAAGCATTCATTCCGACGCCAAAGGGCATATACGCATTCTTTTGATCTTGCGTCAATCTGATGAAGCGACCGGGACGAAACTGAAGAGCATCGAGGCCCCAAATTCGTTCATCGTGATGTAACGACTCAACGTCGGCTGCTACCTGCTGCCAGAGCGAGGCCCGGTAAATCCGTTTCGTTGGTGGGTATAACCGGAGAGCCTCCTAATAGGATGGATGATTAGTATGCAGTGTTTCTTCTTGTGCCGCCTGCAGCTTGTAAACGCTACGGAACGTTGGGACACAGCGAGTATGATGTTAGGGACCACACTAACCTGGGCGAAGTTGTCAACAGTCGGATGCAATTGTGCCCCTGCTCCATTGTCCTGGGACACAATCTGCACGACCTCCTGGACCAGATCTCTTGTTATGGTATCGAGGTAGCGGAAGGCTACATGAATATATGTCAACAGCACGACCCGCCACAGCGTCTCGTAGGCTGGCATGATAAGTGCCAGAGCCTGGCCCTCATCGTAAGATATTAGCTTACGCAGCGCCTCGCGCAAAGAGTTCAGCGCGTGTTCATGGGCCACTGCCCCCGACTCATCCTGCCCCTTCTTCGACCCTAGCCAAAGGATATTGATAAGTTTTGTAGCGCGGTCCGCATAATCAATATCAAAGGGTTGAATACGCGTATCTTCAAAAAGGAGCTCCAGCACCGTATCAAAGCACAAGACACGGGCAAAGCACTCAGCGTTCACTTCTTGCTGGCCGCGTTTGTATAGATGCGGCACCAACACATCAACCGTTCTGTTGGCTAGCCTCCAAATCCTGCACCACGCTGCTTTATCGGCTTTTTTGATAGTATGGACAGCGCGTCGGAGGAACTCTGCGTGCTGGGCTTCATCCGTGGTTGTAAAGGAGTTGTGGATGCCAAAGGCGGTGATTAAGCGTGCGTTTGGGCCTGCGCGGAGTTGCAGACGGCTGTGAAGTGATTTTGCGTGGAAGAAAGTGAAGTTCGCGATATCTCTGTTGCGTTTAATCTTGTTCTCGACCGAGCCATGGTCAGATCGAAGTTGGAAGACCAAGTAGGAACGGAGTAAGGCAAGAAGAAGGATAAGACCTGGAATCAGCAGGACCCAGTTCATTGTGTATGAAGAGTATAATCTTGTTGGGCTCAAGGCAAGTGAATGATCGAGAATTTGGTATTCTAAAACGTCGTTTAAATTCCTTGGGTTGGTCTATTAGCTATATGATATAAATATTGGCGAATTCACATCAAACAATCCATATTAGAGTGTATGCAATGATGGCTGAAGCTAATGGGTTCTTCATTGTTCGTTTAGCTGTAGTGAGCGTCGGCACAAAGAACTCAGTCTAAACCATGACCTCGTTTGCAACGTAGGAAACCGAGAATTCTAACAAGGACATACTTTTCATGACTATTGAAAGCCACAGATGGACACCGACATTCGATGGCGAGGAAACAAGTCTCAGAACGGATGCGATGATCTTGTTGATTCAGGCTTTGGTGATTAGGTTGAAGGTGAACTCGAGCACTTATAGTCGATGACAGGTCACAAGAGAACCGTTGCTCTCCAGAAGCTTAGCAAACAAGGTGTCTACAATAAATGAAAGGAATAGCTACAACAATGGAAGGGGATGTTTGTAATTGATGCGATGGATGCGACGTCCACATGAGTCAAGGTGTAACGTTAAGCCATGTTTTCCATCATGTACCTACCACAAACAAAAGCCGTGAGGCAATCAAAGGAGACAAAAGACAGCCAGAGAGTAAAGGGTCGAATATGGACATTATGTTTTGGCAGGTAATCTAACTAGCTAACGTTAGACTAGTTAGTTAGTTTGTAGAGCTGCAAATAACGTATTTGAAGCCAACGACATAGTCTAGTTCACTGTTTCAAGCAGATATCGTTGATTGCTTATGATTCCACACGTCGCACAGAGGGAGGACGAGAGGGACATCACTGTTTGATAGTATCTGTACTTAACCATATATCGTACATATCACTAACTAGTTACTTGGCTCTTTGCTCGCTTAGACAAGTGCTTATAATCCATTTATTCCCAATCCCATCACGCTTCTACACCCCGGAATGACACAATCTGCATTTGATGGGTAACTATGCGGGGGGTTCGGCCCGCAGCACAGCACACCAACAACAGCCTCCGACTACAGCTCCGATCCGATGGAAAAAGATGCCGTCAATCTTTTCGTCTAATGCTACTCCGTACCTTGCAAACACTTTTCCTCTTTCTTTCGCGATACAACTAATTACGTAGTTTCTGCTTCGCGATACTCACCAATTTGCAAAAGCCGGTACAATGACAGGCGTTTTGACCTCGGCTGAAGCATCAGCTCCATCCGAGACTTCACCACTTCTCGGGGACCGTGACGTTACGAGCGGACAGAGCATCAATGGTGACGCTGAAAATGGCCGAGAGGCCGATGTCCAACCTCCGGAGCGGCCGGCCATGGCCAATAAAATGCACCTCCTCATCCCGGCCGTCGGCGTTGGTGTATGAATCCTCCTCTGGCCTTCAAAGTCATCATGCAGTCCACCATACTAACATGAGCTACTATGTTAGGTCTTCCTGGTCGCTGTTGATCAGCTTCTGACCGTAGCAACCTATGCCAAGATTGGCAACGAGCTCAATGCTCTCAATAGCACCAGCTGGATTGCCACAGCGCAAGTCAATCCACTCACTCACTGTCTTGGACCTTTCAAGCTGATTCTCCCAGCTACTTCCTCACTCTCACGAGCTTCCAGCCTCTTTACGGCAAGCTCAGTGATATCTTTGGTCGCAAGCCATGCCTGCTCTTTGCCTACTCTGTCTTCGCCATTGGCTGTCTTGGCTGCGGCCTCGCGCAGTCCATGGTCCAGCTATGCGCCGCTCGTGCTGTCGCGGGAATCGGCGGAGGCGGCATGAATGCCGTGGTCACTATTCTGCTGAGTGATCTCGTGTCGCTTAGGGAGCGCGGGCTCTGGCAGGGTCTCATCAACGTGGTCTTTGCAGCGGGAACGTCAACGGGTGCTCCGTTGGGAGGACTGTTGGCTGACTCCGTGGGTTGGCGATGGTGAGTTCACCTGCGTTATATACAGCTTGGTCGCGGACTGACATGAATCTTCAAGGTCGTTCCTTGGCCAAGTCCCGCTGTGTTTTGTGGCCTTCCTCGCAGTCTACTTCGTCCTCGACCTTCCACCTGTATCGCACGATCACTGGCTCACCAGGGTGCGCCAGATCGACTTCCTCGGCGCCTTCACCCTCATCATCGCAGTGGTTGCTCTACTGGCCGGTCTGGACTCCGGCTCCAATCTCGGCTGGTCGCACATCATCACGGTTGTTTCCCTGTCGCTGACTCCGGTCCTTTTCGGCCTCTTCCTCTTTATCGAGATCAGAGTAGCGTCCAATCCTTTTGCTCCCGGCCACATCATTCTTGACCGCAGCTTGTTCGCGTGCTATCTTGTCAACTTCTTTGGCGTGGCTGGCCAGATGGCGGTTATCTTCTTCATGCCTCTCTTCTTCCAGGCCGTCCAGGGGCTGAGCGCTACACAGAGCGGAGGCTTGCTCGTCCCTGGTATGGTTGCTGCGGTTGCTGCCTCGCTCTTTGGTGGATGGATTATCAAGCGAACCGGAAAGTTCTATACCCTTACTGCATCCGCGTATGCAGTGTTGCTGTGTTCCATCTTGCCTTTGGGACTCTCTGTTTGGTTTAGGTCAACACCCGGTGAAGTCGCTGGCCTAGTCATGACGTCTCTAGGAGCCGGTTGTGGTATGTTAGTCACTTCCCATATGAGTATAGCGTACTGACAACTCCAGGTATCACCACAACCCTCGTCGGCCTCCTTGCCAACGCCGCTGTTGAGGACACGGCTGTCGTCGTTGCGTGCTCCTATCTCTTCCGATCCCTCGGTTCAAGCATCGGTATCAGCACTGGATCCGCCGTCCTCCAGCAGGTGTTGCGCACCCAACTTGCGGCCCGTCTACCTGATGGTAATGAGGCTCGTGAGATTGAAGAGAACGTACGCCAAAGTCTTGACTATATCAAGGAGCTTCCCCCTCGGCTCGCCGATCAGGTGCGCTCAAGCTACCAGGTGGCGACACTAGGAGCCCTGGCCTTGATCCTGCTATACCTGACTGTAGCATTCTTGATGACCTTCTGGATCAAAGAAAAGCATTTGAAGCGATAGACAAAAGCATAGATGCTCGTAAATCTATTTGGGCAGGCACTAAGCTAGGCACGAGGCCGTAAGAAGTTCTACGGTGTTGTATATTATTGTAGATAATGCGGTCTATAAGTGAAAAGGCATACCGTATCAAAGTATATTTCCGGTCATTCAGTGTGCCTCAAGCCTATTTACACTTCAGCTCATCTTTGCCGTCACGATTTATCATTCGATTTGCCAAGTGGTTCGAGTCCGAATATTTCATCCGAGTCTCGGGGATTGCGCCCCTCGGTAACCTCTCCAAAAAGGAACGCATTTTTGTCGCGACTGGCGCTATTAGACATTCGCTTTTTGTGCTGTTGGGGAGGCGACTTTGCGGACAAAGGTGATGGTTTCGAGGGCGAGGATTCATCCGGCTCAAGCATCCAGGAGAAGGATGACTGTGCCAGCGTTGATCGAGTGGGAACAGGGCCCGGCCGCACTCCTGCCGTCAGCCTTGTTGTCGTATTGTCACCAGACGTGTCCATGCCATCCGGGCCGGGAAGAGTTGCGGTGTCATCCTTGAGGGTTGGATCGGGTTCTGCGATCTGAAGGTTAGATATATCTACATCTGCCGAGATCGCAGGTACTGGTTCCGGCTGAACAATGGTCGTCTCCGCAACTACAACTTCATTGGGGCTCTCCTCAGGTGGTGGGGACTCCAGGATCGGTACTTCCATAGAAGAATCTTCAAGGTAGATCCGAACAAACTGGACCTTAGCAGCCGCAATTTCGATAAGCTCGAGGCTTTTGTCCTTGTCGTTCAGATTGGAGGCAGATACTGCCTTAAGATTATTGATCGTGTCGTCGAGCATGGTGGCAAGTTGCTGGTTACGCTTCTCGAGCGCCGCGAGGCTCTTGGCCGGTCCCTCCTCATTCAATATCTGCCGTGGAGATCGAGGTGCGGACCGAGCTTCGTTAAGGTTACGTTTTATCTCTCCCACGGCATCTCTGACCGCCTGGTTGATACCAAGTTTCTCGCCTCTTTCGAGGACTCCCTTGGCCGCTCCCTGGAAGAGGGCCTCCATGCCGCCTTGTTGCTGGATGAATCGAGACGGTGATGGAATTTGCGATCTTGAACCGAGGCCTCGTTGCTTGAAGGAGTTGAAGCCACGGAAGTTTGGCGTGGCTGTTCGCGAGGTCTGAGGAGGTGAAGACAGTGTAGGCATCTTGCCTGTGTACTTCATGATAAGGGAAGATCCGCCTGAGGCGCTAAGGTGGTCTCGAAGGTATAAAGCATCGTCCACAAAGGTATGGGGACCATGAGGCTCTGATGGAACTGGATATTTCAGGAGCAGTTGAAGGCATACAGAATAGTCTGCTTCTAGTACTGCGATTACACGTTAGATTATAAAGGGCAGTTGATAAGGGTAGCTCACAGTCCCATCGGATTCGAATCAACATGGCAACGCAAATTAGATCAATAAGCTCCAGCGATGAATCGGCAGCAAACATGGTATCCCAAAGAACCAAGTATTGCTCGAATGGAAATTCTCTACTGAAGAGTAACCGAATCCATCGACTAACTCTGATATTAGAAGCGATCTGAGTATACCAGAAGGATGGACTAACATGAGGAAAATCTGTGGCAGGATCTCGATATTGGTGAGATGCGCGGCGAGTTCTGGGTCAACCTTTTGGAGACAGACCTCGTGAATGAACTTGCTCCTCTCCACGATAGTAGAACTCTGCTCCGGGAACTTAGATGGCCGCAAGGAGGCGCCTGGCGTTGTGAGAGAATCCTTAATCTCGTAGAACGACTGGGCGTGGTCCATTAGCCTCGAGAATAAGATGAAGGCGTCATGTTCAACGAATGAGGCATCCAGGGTTTTAATCAAAGTATCATCGAGAGACGCATCTGATGGTATGGTTGCTGGATCAAGGGCGTCTTGCTGAATGACGTGTAGAATGGGTGCGAGAAGTTCGTGCATACCCTGGCGATAGCCTCCTCGTTCAGGGTTCAGCTTGCAGTACATAAAGAGGACATCCAAGATCATGCATTGAGTCTGATCCTCGTGGTAAGATGCTTCGTCCGGGAGTCTCTGCACATCTTGCTGTATCTCAGTGCGAATGATCTCGTCCTGGCGGACGGTATTCCAGGGAGACTTGGAGTCGTCAGTTCCCAACTACGAGTCCAAATTTGAAGGTCAAACTTACTTTAGGATCATCCGTTAGAGGGTCGATACTAAGCTCAGCAAGTGCTTCCGGATGCTTGATGTATTGGAGGAAATGTTCTCGTTGCTCAGTATACAGGCGTCTTCCGTCATCGAGGGCCTGGGACCAGCTCGAGCCTTCTGCAGAAGAGGAGAGAAGGAAGGTCTTGATGGTGTCAGTACTGGGAGCGCAATATAAGTTGACGATGAAAAGAGCCAACTAACCTTCCAGCAAACAGAGCGACATCCTGATATGCATGGACTCGAAGGACCGTTATACCGAACTGCACGCTGCAGATCGTCAAGATGCGCGCCGTGGGCTTGGGTCTCATGCCATCTCGACCTGCACAGAGAGGATTCGTCAGTACTCAGTTGGTCATGTAGCCTCTAACAGGCGCAACCCACAGCAACTCTTGAAGAGACCTCATGATGCTTCGCCGTGAAGCGAAGTGAGAATGGGAGTCGATTTAAGGGTGTTGAAGGTAACTGGGTTCAGCTAAGGTAGATGTGATGTCTGATGACGGAGACAGAGGATGGAGGCTGTCGGCGGTTGAGCTCCGGGCAGCTCGGCCCCGCTCTCAGCCCTCCGCTAGTGCTAAAAGGCCCGCGACAGCACGCCCCGGAGCACCTACCAGAACGTCGAAGCCTCCGCGCTCAGGGGCTGACCGCCAAACAAATAACTAGCCATCATGCCTCTAAAGTCATGAAACTCCAACCTCAGCCTCGACATCACCGTTGCTCTCCACTCTCACCCGCCTTTTCTCACGGTCCATCCCAGTCTCGTGACCACGAGCCCGGGAAGGATGCCTCTTTGGATGCTCTATCATGTCTGCAGATCTCTTCGCTGAGTTCAACAGCCTATCAAATAACTCTACTCCTCCTCCTTCAAGCCAACAGGCAACTCCATTCCAACCTCAGTCGCAGCAAGCACCCCCTCAATATTCCCAGCAACAAACAGGAGCCAAAGATCCCTTTGATTTCTTCAATCATGCCAATCATGCTCCGCCGATGAACACGCAGCCTTGGTCGGCTTTCCAGCACCAGCCAGTTGTCCCAAATGCGTTTGGAAGTGCACCAGTTCCGTCGAAGCCGACAGAACCAAGCCAGGATGACGACGATGGATGGGGTGATTTCGAGGTAGCGGAACCCTCACGGCAGCCTACAACCACCGGTTCTACTCCTTTTCAGCAGAACTCGAGTCCCGCAGTCGCTTCTTTTCCAGCTTGGGGTTCGGGTGCAGCTGCTGGCTCCACTAGCTCGCCTTCGATATCATGGCGTACCCAAACTCCAAGCTCTGCTCCAGCTCTGGCCCAAAACCCAACTGCTGTCCAGCAGCGACCTGTGAATCGGATCGTGAGAGCTCCAACTCTCGATCTCATGTCTAACAGTCTTGTCGATGCTGGTGGACTACCACTTCAAGGACAGCAACCACGCTATCAGCCACAGCTTGGGCAGCATTTGGAGCAGCATAGCCAGCACCAACCACGAATGAAGGCCGCGCTAAAATCGTCGGCACTGAGTGACCCTAATATCTTGTTTGATGCCGAGGACTTTGAACTCCAAGTTGCCGAAGGTGACGACGATGATGATGATGACTTTGGGGACTTTGAGACGGTATCTCCTCAACCAGCCGAGCCACCTTCAATCAAAGCGTCTACAACAGTGCCTTCAACGGCACCAGCAATTCTTCCATCTATGGATCTTTTATCGTTACAGGAGCCTGTACCGTCAACATCAAACATAACTAAGAAGCAAGCCCCAAGCCAGCTTCTCGGGCCACTGGCGTTCGGAGCTACAGCGACAAACTACCCCCATGCACCAAAGTCACCATCCTTCCAGGATCGTAACCCCTTCCCAGACTTGGCCATCAAGACGCCGACTGGACCAAAGCCAGAGGAGGTGAAGAAAGCAAAGGAACGATCACCGGTCACAGCATGGCCGTCTCTTGAAAGTGCAGTTGACTCAAAGGCATACCAAGACAACGACGAGGACGATGGATGGGGGGCTTGGGATGATTTCCCGGCTGCCGGTAGCAGCAAGCCAGGCATTGACTCGACAACTCAGCCCAAGAGCTGGGGGTGGGATGCCGTCGACAACGTTCAGCCATCTCAGCGTACCATTCAAGACGATGCTCCTCCGCCGATCAATGTCCCCCCTCCGTCTGTCATCCTATCTGCGTTTCCTGACCTATTAAACTCGAGCAATGCCCTCTTCAAGCCCATATCAGGCCAAAGCATCTCCATTAAGCAGCGTATTCTGTCGGATCCTAAAGCTGTGGACTTCTTACAGGGCTATGTTCTTTTAGCCACGACAGCCGCGCGCGTAATCGCAGGGCGGAAGCAGCGCTGGCACCGGGATAAGATCCTGGCTAAGAGCATGTCAATCTCGGCTGCAGGTAGCAAGGGCATGAAACTTGCGGGCGTGGACAAGACACAGGCAGCACGGGAGGATCGTGAAGCTGCTGATGTGGTCGCGGTATGGCGTCAACAGGTTGGTCGTCTACGGTCGGCCATTGCGGCCGCCAAGACTGCCGGCAAGGGCTCGACACTCAGAGTTCCCGAGATTAGCGAGAGCATGCCGGTGCAAACGGCCAAGATGGTGCCTACAGCCCCCAAGCCGTGCATCATCTGCGGTCTGAAGCGAGAAGAGCGGGTGGCCAAAGTGGACTATGAGGTGGAGGACAGCTTTGGCGAGTGGTGGGTGGACCACTGGGGACACAGGGCGTGCAAGAATTTCTGGCTAGAACATGAGCAGAGGCTGCGGCAGCGATGAGTTGACGATGTAACTATGCGACGAGCCATTGTATAACTTATACCGTACATAGTCTATTTCATGGTATTCTTTGTGGCGTCTGGTTCCCAAGAAAACGAGCTGCGCTTTTTGGCCATTACAAGCAAACGTTTGCACTCAAGGAGGAAACAACACCTTTATGTAGGGGCATAATTATAGACATCACACGGCAGATGGAATACACTCGTTGAATTGTGATGCATTGGAGCCAAACGCATGCTGTAACTTGTCCTTGGTCCGGCCATGTAAGTTAATGTTAGTAGTCGGTTTGCGGGGATTGACCGTTGCACAGCACCTCGACTAGGGAACACGACTGCATTGGAAACGGAGAGAGCTTTATGGCATGAAAATTGAGCCAATCAACTAACTATTTAGTTCATTGCTCAGGGCACCTTCTTTGTGAGACTCGGCTTGTTCCGACACCCGAATGTGATGGGTCGGTAGTATTTCAAGGCTCCCCTGTAGGAGGTACATACTCCGTGTACAGGATGGCTATCAAGCACAAGGTTTCGCAAGTCATTGGACATGTTCCTATGCTATTCTAATGATCTGATACCTCTGGCCTTGGGGAAAGACACAGGCCCATTGACACCTCAATAACCCGGGAAGCTGGAGAGGTTGCTGGGGAAGCCGTTTCGCCTGGCCCGTCAAAGACAAACCCGGCTCGAGTGGGTGTGGTACTGTAAAAGCCTCCGAGTGACCAGGTGCCCACATCAAAACGTGCGTTCCCAACTCCGTACTTAGTAGTGAGCGACTTGGAGTGACAAAGACGCCAGAAACCTGGGCAGCTCGCTTGATCCTCAAAGGGGCTTAGTGGGATATGCCAAGCCTTCATGGATGTCTTCCACATTGTTCTCGTACCAAGGCAGGTAAGAATCAGTTTCTGTATTTCGTACTCTAGATTCATACTATGTAGAGTATGGCTTCTTTCTTGAGTTCAGCCACACTGAGACAGTCATTGATTATTACCCATTAGTTAGTGGAGCCAAGCGGTTATGTCCTCAAAAGAACGGCAGGTGATAGACGAACTGCCGTCCCACGGCCTCATTGACTACTTCCAAACGGCGACGTTACACTTAGCCAAACGGCAGGTACCCCGTACATACATATACATTCCATTAGGGCGGCTCTTTGCCGTTTCATGAAGCCGCCGTGTGCCGCCCTCACGTCGTCCATTGGTCCATTGTTCAACTGGCTTACAGCCTGTGCGTGGAGGTTCAATAAGCTTCCTCATGTGGTACTCTGTGGTCAGAACCATGTCCTCATAACTGCCCGTGTGAAGGAACTTGACAGAGACAGACGAACTGGGGCAGGAGGCGTGAGTACAGACAACGGCAAGTGGGATGAATAGAGCTGGGTGCACAGCTACGGTACTTGACGGGTGAGTATACACTTTCCCCTCAGCTGCCTGCTTGGTGCACATGATAGAGACTTGAGACGTGAGCTAGGGTTATCGGTACCAGAAGATCGAGTACCGTATCCGTCCCACCACAGGTGGTCATAGCATCCTCAATCCCCTCGCTAGGCCATGCAGCAAGTGTCTCTTTCATCCATTCCTACCCCACCCACTCCCGGTCACTCAGGTCACTCGCTGACTATTAACGTTAGTACTACGAACGAGGTACCTGCTGCTGCTACTGTTACTGCGACTGCTTAGAGCTGTCTTTGGTGGTCATTCTGTCTGGCCGTGGCCCATGTCTTCCACTTCTTCTTCTATCCTCCTTCACCCACTCACGCATCTCTCACACCTCACCTCACCTCGCTCGACTTCACCCTCTCACGACCTCTCCTCTTCCTCATCTTCCGCCCCCTTCACTTCTCTCTTCACATCTTCCCCGTCTCTGGCTCCTTCCGCCTTCATCGTCTCTGCTGCTGGCGTTTCTGCTTTTGCGTCTCCCGTTTGCCGTAGAAAAGCCCACCCGCCGCCGTCTCCGCCGCCGCCGCCTTCTCTCGGAGCGCTCGCGACCCTTGACCCCGCTATCCCGCCTCGCGTACACGACCGCAGAAAAAAACTACACTGCACCACCATCTCCATCCCACTACCCCCGCCTTCTCCAGCATCTCTCTACGTCCTCGTATATCTCCCAGCGTCGACGACTAAGGTCAGTGAATAGTATCCTTTTCGAATACTCTCTCAAACGTGGCCGCAGTCCTTGGTGCTTGCCCCAAAGTACCTGTTCATATGCGGTTCATCACTCTGATTGTGCGCCGCAAGTGCAGACGCTCAACACGTGAGATATGCGTTGATTCAACCGTTCTACTCAGTTGTACCACGAGGGCATGCTCTAACGCATCAAGCAGAAACTTCCGGACATTCTCCAAGTTTGTCCGCTCATCCCCCGCTCAAACCTCTCAACCTCCAACCTTGAAGCTCTTCCCACCCATCCTCACGCATCCCCGACGTCCTACCACAATGTCGGCCCCTCAGGATACCATCCCCTCCAATGGTAGCGACATCCTCGACCAGATGGACCAGCTTAGAATGGAGGATCGTCTCGGACCCGACGGCGAACCCGCTCCTAAGATGGACGAGGAGTACGCCCAGGCCCAGCTGACCCTTCGCGCTATCGTCTCTTCCAAGGAGGCCGGTGTCATTATTGGTAAGGGCGGCAAGAATGTAGCCGACCTCAGGGACGAAACCGGCGTCAAGGCCGGCGTTAGCAAGGTCGTTCAGGGTGTCCACGACCGTGTCTTGACCATCACCGGCGGTTGCGACGCCATATCCCGGGCATATGCCATTGTCACTCGCGCTTTGCTCGAGGGCGCCCCTGCTATGGGCATGGGAGGCGTTGTCCAAAGCAACGGTACTCATCGTATGTTGTTGTCCGCTGTTCCTGATGCGAACCACGTCCCGGAAGCCGCTAACAGTACTATTATAGCTGTCAAGCTTCTCATCTCGCATAACCAGATGGGAACCATCATTGGAAGGCAAGGTCTGAAGATCAAGCACATCCAAGATGCCTCAGGGGTCCGCATGGTCGCTCAGAAGGAGATGCTTCCCCAATCCACCGAGAGGATAGTGGAGGTCCAAGGCACCCCCGAGGGAATCCAGCGCGCTGTTTGGGAAATCTGCAAGTGCCTGGTTGATGACTGGCAACGGGGTACTGGAACTGTTCTTTATAACCCTGTTGTTCGCACTCAGCCTGCTTCCACTACTGGAAGCGTCGGTGGCGGAACGACGTACGGCCAGGGCTCGGGCAGGGGCGAATACACCAGCCCTCGCGTTATGCGAACAGGTAATGGCGCCGACTTTAGCAATGGCAGTTCAAGGCCGTACAATCGCCGCTCTGATTCTGACGCAGCCATCCGAGGCCCACCTACACACGACGAGAACGGCGAGGAGATCCAGACGCAGAATATCAGCATCCCAGCGGACATGGTGGGCTGCATCATTGGACGTGCCGGCAGCAAAATCAGTGAGATTCGTAAGACCTCAGGCGCTCGCATCTCCATCGCTAAGGCAAGTGGATATTTCCCTACTAAAATAACTCAGCACGACTAACACGCAATCTCTAGGCGCCTCATGATGAGACCGGCGAGCGCATGTTCACCATTATGGGCACGGCCAAGGCTAACGAATCTGCGCTTTTCCTCCTGTACGAAAACCTCGAGGCTGAGAAGATGCGCCGCAGCCAGCTCCAGGAGCCCGAGTAGGCGGCTTACTGTCACTGATTATCCCGTCGAGGTCTGCTTTGCGCGCTCCTGTGCAGTTTGTCGTTGTCACTTCTGACTAGGCGGCCTGGGACACTTCCAGATCTCATTTGCCGCAAGGCTCCTATATTCTTTGGGGACGATACCAGACGACATCACCATCAACTCCTCCCTCCCAAATCTTCCACCGAAAAAACAAAAAGCATATCATCAACCCCGTTTCCTTTCCTGACTTTTTTTATTCTTGTTGCTATCGTTACATCAATTGGGGCGACTCATTAATATGAGCCTGCCGCTAGCCTCCCCACGTCCACCTCCCGAATCAAGCAACCCTCTTTGTGGCGCGATGTATCGCTCTCCATCTCTCTCGTCTGTATCAGTTTCCCTTATCGAATCATTGCCGCAGCTCCAATCTCCCTCGGAGTTCTAGTTTTATGGCTTTGGAGCCAGCATGACAGAGTGCTTCTTAACGACCGTTATGCCATGCCGGCCTAGCCCGACATTGCTATGGCTTTATGACACAATAATCAACCCCCAAAAGAGCTGGTAACGATTGGGACGGCGCAAACCTCGAGAGGCCGAGAAGGGCACATCGCGGTCTCTACCTGACAATCTCTACTCAATCTTCGCGTCACCTCCCCCTCCTTTTCACCTCGCACAACTGTTTCTATCTCTTACCCTCTCGGATTCCGACCTTGTCACGCGACCTGCGCCTCCCGACTTATCGCTCACATAATCACGAATCACGCGTCGCTCTTACATACCCATCACCTTATTCGTATCTGGTTCACCCCGCTGGGGTCTCGTTTCTTGCGACTCGCACCTAGGCGATACCTGTACGTTCCATGTCGGGATTTCGGAAAACACATCTTTAGCTAGGAGTGAATTTAGCTTGAACGGAAGGACCATGAAATAAAATAAAATTATGAGCATAATGCCGTGGCCTATACTCTGAACATGGTTGAAATTTCTCTGTGATGTATGTTTTGTGCTGCAGCGGTGTCGCTACGTATTATGATAATGTTGTGGCTGATTGCATACGGGAGGCTGAGGCAAATGTAACCCCACCTGGACCCTTGTGGCGTTACCCGTCTCATGGTTACTTACTGTAAACAGATTGAAGCCATCTGTCAAGTTGCATCAGCAGCAACTCCATGATTTATTAACTCTTTTTCTCCGGCTCCTTTTCGCTCGCTCAATTGTTTGTCTCTTTTTCGAATTTGATTGCCATTTCTTATTTTTTATGTCATCGAGGATAAGACAGCCCTCTATATTTCTGCAACCCCTATAAGCCTACAGCTCCAACAGACAGGGGAATGGCGCGCTCAAAGCAGCCCGCTGTGAAGCGCGAGTCTTCGTCTGAGTACTTTAACAAGACAACAGCGACTTGGGAAGATACACAAAAAGGCTCTAATGGCCACGCTGTCGAGAGAACGGTGGATATTGTGCCGCACAGGCAGGACGCGGGGCTGTTGCAGCTTGTAATTGCTGTTGCGGGTATCTATGCGTCCTTGTAAGTCATCATGGTGCTGATGGGGATGAATGCGAGGTGCAGGCCTGCTAACCAACCTGTGTCGCGACCAGCCTGACCTGGGCCTATCTTCAGGAGAAGCTCACGACGACAACATACGGGCCAGTCGATGCCCCGGAAGTCTGGCACTTCCCCGTCTTCCTCAACACAATCCAATCCGTCTTTGCCGCCATCGTGGGCGCCGTGTACCTCTATGCCTCAACGCCGCGCAACAGCCCTATGCCGCCCGTGATCCCCTCGCGACGCATCCTCGCACCCCTCGCTCTCGTGGCCGTGACGAGCAGTCTCGCCAGCCCCTTTGGCTACGCGTCACTGGCGCACATCGACTACATCACCTTCCTCCTCGCGAAAAGCTGCAAGCTGCTCCCCGTCATGTTCCTGCACATTACCGTCTTCCGCAAGCGGTACCCGCTGTACAAATACCTCGTTGTCGCAGCCGTCACCTGCGGCGTCGCCGTCTTCACGCTGCACTCGGGCAAGAAGAAGAGCAGCAAGCGGTCCGAGGACGCGAGCACGGCGTGGGGACTACTGCTGCTGGGCATCAACTTGCTCTTTGACGGCCTGACGAACAGCACCCAGGACTACATCTTCCAAACATTCCGCCCGTACTCGGGGCCCCAGATGATGTGTGCGAATAATCTCATGAGCACACTCGTCACGGGTGCGTACCTGATCGGTAGCCCTTGGCTCGTGGCTACGGGCGTCGGCGAGTGGCTCGGCATGGACATTGCCGGCAATGCGGGCGAGTTCAACGCCGCGCTGGACTTTATGGCGCGCTACCCGGCCGTTTGGAGGGATGTCCTGGGCTTTGCCGCGTGCGGTGCTGTCGGCCAGGTCTTTATCTGTAGGTTTCCTTGCCGCGCCTCATGTTCACATCTCAACTAACATTACCCCAGTCTATACCCTCTCAACCTTCTCATCAGTGCTCCTCGTTACAGTCACAGTCACTCGCAAGATGTTCACCATGATCCTGTCAGTCCTCGCGTTCGGCCATCGCCTCACGCAAATGCAGTGGCTTGGCGTTGCCCTCGTCTTTGGTGGTATCGGCGTCGAGGCAGGTATCGCCCGTCAGGAGAAGATGGCCAAAGAAGCTGCCAAGAAGACAGGCCAGCAGAATGGAAAGAAGGATTTGTAGACTAAGAGCGACTAGTATTTTGCGACCGAAAAGATGGTGCAATGTAGAGTTAGATTGGGCGTTAGATATGTGTGCTGAGGTTGTCTGTGTACACTCCTATGTATATATAGAACGGCGTTGAGGGCAGAAACGGAAAGGAACTTAGTGTTCTTCTAGAACAAGGCTTCGCAAACATGCCGTTTAGAGAGTATGTAACAGGCTTTGGCGTGAAGTTAGAGTGACTCCTGTTACGTGGCCATTCGCATCATATCAATTACATGCACAGGACAAAAGTCGAGAAATGAATCGTGCATCGCGCGGTGTGGATCTCAGTTTGGCGAATATCTTTGTTCATTTCACCTGAGTGATTTCTCAGTGATTTCTCGAATCGCCCTCTCCAAATAGTTATCTTCCAATTCCAAGAGTAGTTCGCTTCCGAAACTCCCTCCCTGCATGACCCAATATGGCAGTGTCCCTGGATCCGTGTCATGTACCTATCCCTTTCCCTTGACTGCCTAGACATTTGAGTCCTCCCTGGTCAAGGGGGAGCGAGTCGTCTAAGCACTTCCATACGCCACTCCGTTTTTGTAGTCCAAGCGTGACCAAACAAACCAAATATAGAATAAACGAGAAAAGATAAGTCACCAGGCAACATGCCTTTGTCTAAATTACAGTGGTGACTTGGGAGGACAGTGTAGACACCGTGGCGGAACCGTCAACGCCAGGCGCTGTGCTTTGCTGAAAACGAAAGTATGGGTAGCATACAGTATAGCGATTGGATGTATGTTGGTGACAAAGAAAATCGAGTTGCGTATCGTCGTGCGTCCGGTCTCGTAGAATCCGTCTTGATGAAGCATTTGCCAAATGTTTCGACAACACTACATCGTCAAAGTGTAAGTGTGTTTGATGGGGAGATGTGAGCGAAAGTATCGGATTCCGGGTCTGCCTTTCAGCGACCTCTTTTGAATTCCCGAGTGAATGTCCGTTCATCCAACACGGTTGTGTACATGAAACAATGCCAATAGCGGCCGAGTCTCATCATATCAAGTCATCAATTGACCGAATAATAGGTGCTTCGCCCCTTGTTGGGGGACTTCGGGGGTCTGCCACAACTGGCGGGCTTCCAAACGTCGAAAATGGGTCGCGAGGGAACATGCCGGCTCGAGGGGAGAACAAGCTCTGGCTCGGCGTTGGTGGGCACTCCACAAATCGCATGCCGGCAACCACAGGAACCTCGTGTAGAGGGTTGTTTGTCATCGTCTCGGCCCGAGGAGACAAAAGAGCCTCGTCCTCTGGATATGACCCAGGAAGATCAATGGTTCTCTGAACGGGCGAGTCGACATACGTCAAGCTTGGAAACTCGGTGGATGTTGTTGTGTTGAATCGTGGGAACGACATGCTCTGGAAGCCGAAGCTTGACTGGGTGGAGAACCCAGAAGATGGTGGAGGCTTTGCCGCATGGTCCAAAACTGGTGCTGGAACCGGAGCAGGAGGCGCCTTGCCATGTCCTGACTTTGGTCTTTGGGGCAAGTCTCCCAGCTTGAAGGGAGCTAAGTGTTCCGAGGGCGTCTGCTCAACTTCTTCCTTCCATGTATAAGTAGGTGGAGCAGATGCTGGTCCTGGCGAGACTGGTCGCGGGCCTGGAGTTGAGTTACCTCGGAGCCGTTTTGGGCTCACACTAAGGCATGATTCCTTCGTGTCCTCAGTATGCGTCGGTAAAGGCGCCGTGCGAGGCTCCTTAGTGCAAATATCGATAGAATCAGCGGACAAGGTTAGTCGATGCTTTGTGGGGCTGCGGCCAGTGCGAGGGCGATTGGTTGCTGGAGCGCTTCGCTTTTGGGAAAGTTCCTTTTGGAAGTCTTGCAACGAGTACATGAGCTTCATGTTAGGGCTGATCCATTGGCTCTTGGTCTGAGCCGCATAATAAGCATCGTTGACGGTCATTTCAGGCTTTTGGTACAGGCCATAGGCGATAATGAGACTGGCAGATCGACTGGCGCCTTGCTGGCAGTGAACCAGCACCTTCTTGCCCGCATTGACCCGATTCTCAATGGTGTCGCAAAGGTTCATGAGATCTGGGGCAATGTCCGTGTTGTGGTCCCAGGGGATATGGATGTACTCAGGCTCCTTGAACTGAAATGCCTTGGGAGTGGTAGGCGTCTCAACAGATTCGTCGCCCTGGGGATACTCAAAGGCAGTAGTGAAGCTGGCCGTCGACACAGCAGTATCGGGTATAGGACTCTCGCCGTCGGGTGTGGAATGGCGAAACTGGTCAAATCTCCGAGATTCAGAAGCAGCTTTGTGTATTTCGAAAGGGTTGCGGACTTCCCGGGCACAGTTGATTACTACATCAAATCGCGATGCCTCGTCTGCCGTTGGTTCCGAGAAAAGATAGACGTCATCCCCATATATGGCAATCGGTCCATCAGGATATCCTGGCGTTTTCATGTCCTCATTGTTTTCGTTATCACGGTATGGATCATCATCCCGAATGGCCATTTGAGTTCTGATTGGTGAATCTTCCTCCGTAATCGCGGATTCGAACGATGTCTTCATGGTGGTTTTTGAAGGTCGCAGCACCTCAGAAAGGCCAGACTCGTTCCGTTCTAAAACTTTTGGAAATGTCATGCCACCAGGTGGGCCAAAGGTCGAAGACTTGAGACCCGATGACATGTGAGGTGAGGAGCAAGAATGTTTAAGAGCCCGGCGTTGTAGCATTGGAGCCATCCCTGGCGAGGGTGGAACCTCCAGAGTTGTCCTACTGATCAGATCTGTAGTGTTTGTTTTAAGACTCAATTGGCTGGGTTTCCGCCTTGGCGCAGGAAGCATAGGCTTGATGAAAGATGGAGAAGAGGGCTCCGAAACCAATGAGATGTTTGCGGTAGCTGTCGAGGCAGCAAACGGAGGCTGGATCGAGAGACCCTTCATGTTGCGAGCTCGACGCGGCGAAGGTGAGGTCATGGGGCGCTGTAACCGGGGAGGCTCATTAAGAGTGTTAGAGTTGGCGATAGGCAATGCACCGAAGCTCGTGGCCGGGAAGCTGTTGAGTGGAATGAGGTTGATCGGAGAATCGGGAGACGAGGATGGAGATGGGTCTGAAAGAGGTGACGAGTCGGTTGTGGATAATGTTGTGGTGGGAGAGGAGTCGGGCGATTCCGAAGTTTGGGTTGAAGTGCTGTCGTGATGTTTGTGAGATGGGTCCGCGGAAATCATGCTCGGCCGAAGGCCATGTTGAGAAGCACTCATCATGCCGGGTTTTTTGGGTTCCATGCCGACAAATTTGGGGTTGACAAGTGTGACAGTTTCCTGATCGGCCATGGTCTCGGCATCCAGGTCAAATACGGTCATGAAAGGCGGTATTTGTTCCTCGTACACTCTGCGGTCTGTTACTGACGGCATGGTTTTGTAGCTGCGTCGGGGTCTGAAGAAATAGGTATTCGTGCGAGTGGAATCTCGAGGTAGGCGTGAGGGGTCAAGTGTGATCTTGTCGCTTGCGAGGGTGCGGTTTCCAGAATCTCCTCGAGGTTTCTATAACCACGCTACTTTCCACCTGGGACAGAGTCGTTAAGATTATGAAGATATGTGCGATATTTCTCAAAGTAAATAGCAAAAGAAAAACAGGCCCGGGAAGAGAAATGAGTGGCTTCGTGGGCCGTGGCGGGATCGAGAGTTGAGCCGGTCGTTCGATGGACAGCGCAGCTGATCCTGTCAACTGAGGGCGCAATTAGGTGGGCAGTGCTCGGTCGACACACTGGGTCCTTTCGGAATATGGTAAAGAGAGAACTACGCCTCGCGATAGACCGAAAAAGAGGTCGCTGTTGCGAAAAATAACCACGGGTTGAGACGACGGGACGGAGGCAGGCGAAGATGCAGCTATCGTCGAATCGAGGGTGTAGCAGGGAGGTGAAGGAACAAGCCCAGAATGGATGTGAGA
The DNA here is from genome assembly GCA_017140175.1 of Fusarium staphyleae. Lineage (NCBI taxonomy): Eukaryota > Fungi > Ascomycota > Sordariomycetes > Hypocreales > Nectriaceae > Fusarium > Fusarium staphyleae. The sequence goes on from JADDON010000329.1 coordinate 177,520, forward strand.
CAAAGAATCGGCGTCTCGGCGAAGAGCATACGAAGGATAGCAGCGGCTGCAGGCTGGAAGTGGCGCTGTTACAATGGCAAGATCATTCTTTCCCTTTATTAGGGAGACCGTGTCGCCGTCGAGGGGAAGGTATAGAAAGGCGAATGGGGGAAGGCAAACGGAAGGGAGAAGAGAAGAGGATTGAAGATGAAGATCAAACGAGAAGTGAGAAAGGATCAGAGGAAGAGCGAGTAAGAGCGAGTAAGAGAGAAGTGAGAGAGCGAGCGTGTCTGGGATTGGACTGGATTGAGTTTGGATGGACAGGCGCTGGGGATGATGGAGATCGGGGGGCGTGCAGGAGGGGAGGGCGCTAGGCTTAGCGACTCCCGTCGAGGTAAAAGGTACTTTGGACACTGGGCTGCACACTGGGCAACCTGAGGTGGGAGGCACAGTAAGTGGAGACACAGGTACTTTGCTGGTCCGGGCTGGAGGCGACCGAGCGCTGCCGACAGAGCAACGGCGGGACCTAAAACAACCCAAGGTACCTAGCCAGAGAGCAAGGTACTGTGTAAAACTACCCTCGGCGGCTGAGAGCAGCCTCTTGTTTCTCCCATTCGATGTTTGTAACAAGCGATGACACGGCGCGAATATGCATCAATGGCGGTTATGGTTTGCACAGAAATGGAGGTGCGGCGGCAGACAGCAAAAACGTGAGACACGTTGCACTGTAACAGATGTACCATAACTACCTACCTCTCGTCGGTTTACCAGCCCAGCCGAAACCAGGATTAGACGGGGTCCAATAGCAAGCAGAACACAGGGCAATAAAAACGCACCAAGAATGTCCAAACAAGGGCCAGAAGCACAAGCACAGGCACAGGCAAGTAAGCGTCGCAACCAGCGCAGACCCAACTGATGAGAAATCCCCATCAACTCAGACGAGAGCGGCTACGAGAGGCCACTCACAGTCCAGAGATTCCTCTCAGATTAGCCCGGACTATGACCTGTGGGGCGTCACTGCTCTATGATTGGATGGCCGCAGTACGAAACAGCTCCGGGGGCTAAATTTAGACATTGCGCAGGGCCTCTGCAGCACCAAGGCGGCTGGCTACAGCTGGCCAATCAGCATATTTGAATCAAATTTAGGACTCGATGGTTGCAGGGGTATATGGAGTGGAGGGTTTAAATTTAAACCACTTGCCTGCCAGTGGGCCACAGCTGCCTCCTTGTCTGCAAGCATCGTTTGCACTGTGCTGTGGAGAATCATCCTGTAACAATGGCTGAATGGATAATTCGGGGATGTTTGATAGACAGCGGATGATCGGTTTCGAACTAGTTAGGCAATCTAAGATCTCGACGGAACTAGAAAACGATGGGCAAAGAAGTCGACAGTGAGAGACAAAACATGCTTCCAGAATTCCAGCTTACAGCACACCTCCATCATGCCAACCTCCTCCCAACCTCCAGCCTCCCTTATGTAAGGCCGCATAGCTGCCACTTTCTATCTGACACAATACGAGCACAAAACAAGTCCGAGGATCATTCAGTAATCGTCGTTTCAACTCGTGCGCCGCGTCGGAGCGCCACCCCGTAACGCCGTCTATGGCCAAGGAAAAGCCAGACCTTGCTACCCCGGCCCGCCGTAGCAGCCCCGTACCACCGTCTCATCCAAATTCGGTGGTTCGGGCGTTTGGCGACAGGTGGACAAGGGGCTGCTCTCTGCATGATACGTACTCGTCACTGGTACCGGGGCAGTGTCATGGTTACAGGAGGGAAGCACCTTGTTCCTCCACTGTCGACAATACTGAGAGCCGCTGAGAATGCCACTCTAACATGTGGTGGCTCGAGTGCACAGGCTCCCAGTTGGCCTCTCCGTTACTAGCCCAGCAGCCAGTGTCGTTCAATATACGATCGAAACGCGGATACTCGAGGCTCGCGTGGCCTTTGTTTATTTGAGGCAAGGTGCTGATGCCGATGGAGCTGCCTCATCTCTACGGGGTACATATGCTTGGGCCAGACCTAAGCTTACGACAGATGGTTGGCAAGTGTTTGTCAGAAACCTCGTGGCTGAGCCTTGTGATAGTTGCGCCACTACGGAGTACGACGTCCTCGTTTGAAGCGTGTATTGATGTGGCGATACCTCTCTATCTCAACAGAGCAGCCGCCCGTCTTGGGTGAAAGCGCTTGTACAGGGCCTGCCAAGCGACAAAGCACTGCATCATTCATTGAGTAGCTCTGCCCAAAGGAGGGTGTCCAACTACAGACGTATTGAGACAAGAGAGTTAAGCACAAGCTTCAACCATGCCTTGGTGTCCGCATTGGCCGCCGTAACTTCCTCAGCAGTTCAGCAACTATGACCAACAAGGGCTTGCTAGGATTTCCCGTTTGCTCACCCTCCGAGATGTCTATCATCCGCCAAGACACTTGAGGTATAGCTTGGTCAAAAACGTATGAATGCCGAAAGTCATTCCCACTAGCCTCGTTCTTTCCGAACCTACCCTCCAACGGCATATTCAATCAGGCAACCACAACCAGGCCGCTTCAAGAAGCAGTTCAGCCTGGTAGCCTCGATTTAACGAAGGGGATAACTCAAGTGTCACATCCCCGTTCATTTCCAGCTTCATTCCTCAACCTCTCACCCGGGAGCGGTGATCTTCCCCATACTCAACGCACCAGTACGTAGAGGCCAAATAAGGGGTCACAGAGGCGAAGAGACAAGACAAGCTCACACATACGGAGTACAGTGAAATTGGATTCTCGACGATCGATGCACGTCAAATTACTTGGGGCGAGGGGCAATGTCTCGAGCCCACTTGGATCTCAAAAGAGACCGCCTTTTTTTAGTTCATCGTATTGATCGTGGGTTTCGAGATTCGATCAAGGCCCAGACGCGTCGACGACGACAACAACGACGCCGCACTAATACTACGTACAATCTACCATCAGATCTGTTCCTGCAGGGTTCATATGCCCTCTACTCCGTACTTACGACCCCCTTCGTTCCGGTCAAAAAAAGAAAATCCGAACAGTTCTTCTAGTCAGATGGGCCACCTGAAAGCTGCAGCGACGTAATCGAGCACTGACCCCTGGACCGATACTAATCCACCAAGACCCAGGCGCGTTTGGGGGCGGGTCTTGATCCTGCCTGTCCGCATCCGTTGAATCTGAAACGAGACTCTCCATTGTAGGGTCGCTTCGCCCTCTGCTACGCGCAACCGTCTTGATCATCCTCCTTCAATTTTCCTCTTGTTCTCCTGAGATCCTTGAGGTCAGGATGCCTTGAAGCAGATACACAGCCGCGACAGCGCTTGTTTCGCACAAAGTATTGCGCCGCAGGTGAGCATTCACCCAGCAACAGCATCGTATGGGCTCGGCCGAGTGGTCTTGTCAGTGGCTGTCCCACGCTCGTGTCTGTTTCGTGTTGCTGATCAGGGTCCAGTCCATCGAGTGGCGTAGTGGCGATTATGGATTGATACTCACTACCAAATAGCTCCAACGATCCCGCAGGTCGAAGAAAACACCCGAAATGCTTGAGGTGGGGGCATGGCCAAATCAGTCCTGGATTTCCTTGAACCTCTATCCGTACTTAACGTGAGTTAGTTAGCGATTTACTTGCCCCTTGCGGAAAAGGACAGCCGGATACGGATCTAGGAATCAGAAGCTAAGTTAGCCTACGTGGTGATGCCACAGGTCACAATTTGAATGGTGTTTATTGTTGAGGAAGCTCCAACAACACAAATATGCAGCCTAGTTCCTATTTCTTTCATAACGGTCAAGCAAGAGCTACGGTATCAGGCTCAGCCAGTTATAGTCCCTTGATTTCTCGTCTTTAGCGCGAGATATCCGAGCATCGCTACTGTGTGTCTTGATCCTGTAAGAGGAACTGTGATGATAACTTACTCACTTCAGAAAAAATATAGTAATTTCATATTTTTATTAAGAAGAAGTTTCAAGAGTACGAATAGGTGAGTGACCAAACATCCGATGCGGTTGACTTTCCGCCGTGTTGGAGTTTCAGTTTGTCGAAACGACTAACGTTAAAGACCTCTCCAACCTGGTCAATTGGGACCGATATTATTACGCCGTAGGAATCGGGTTCATTAGGTCATTTGATTATAATTCACGTATCAACTAACTAGATACTTCCGCTTCCTACCTAGTTGCGGACCTATATAGGGCAATGGCTACTCCAGACTATCGCCAGACAGGTATCTATGGATATGCTGGTTTTCATCCAGTCGCTTGACCAAATAGTTATATCGCATCCTGCTGCGCAGTGAGGCACATCTTATTGGATTCATTCAACTTCGATACTGTGATACAGGTGCTTCATTGTTGTCTTCTCCGAATATCGTTGTTGAGTTGTCATGTATTACTGCTACAACGGCTGGCGTGCGACTGTCCAACGCGTTACCTGTTCATATTACTGGAAACCGTGACACAGCGTTTCATTGCCATAGAGAACATACAATCATATGTATAGTTCTATTATGTCACTTATCCAGAACTGGACATGAGCCGTCTATATTTTCTATGGACTGCATTGTCAAGCTGCTCCCTGTGGCTGTTTAGGGTAGGTCATCAGCAACAACGGTAGAGCCAGTTGTCTTTGGTAGTGCTAATGTTTCGGCTAGCTTTGGCCTCTACTGATATCGTGCTCAATGAGATGACCATATTGGCCCAGGCCAGTTCCGATGGTGCTATAATTTGGGATATGACTCGCTTTGAGTGTGGTGGGGGGTCTACAATGCTGTCCCATCGCGACAGACCACTCAAGAATTGGCAAGTATGCGAGTCAACTCAACCCAAAAGGACAGTTTTCTTAGATTTAGGACGGGTTCGACGAAGGATGGAACAGAATGCTTACACATACCTCCAGTTACTCAGGTAGCTAGGCATTGGATACTCATTAGATTACACAGCCAATTATCAGATCGCTCAAGCCTGTATGTAAGTACATTCAACATTACGATTTCGGCCGGCAAAGGTTTCAAGTTCAATTCAGTCCCATAAGAGCATAAACACACAAGGTTTACACTAAAGATACCTGGAGTTTTCATATCAGGTCAAAGGGTCAAAAGAGGAATAAAAGTCGATAGTTTCTGGTTGGAGAGCGTGGGAAGCGAGCGCTGGAGTCACGCCAATATGCTCCAGGCATAAGTGAGTGACGTGCCAGTATGGCTCGATAGGAATTGCACACTAAACTAAGGTACTTCAGGAGTAGTAAACAAAAAGAAGATCAAACCACTAGACTCTTCGAAGCAATTGACTCTAAAGGTCGAGTAGTCGTCTTCAGCACCTCATACAGGTGTCTACCTGCCAATGATCCTATGAAGTCAAAGTCATGGTCTGCAGACAGGGCAAACCCTGCACAAGAGGAGCTGCAAAAAAGTAAGGAGAGACAGAAAATACAAACGATGAAGGTTTGTTGTAGTCTAAGGGGCTGCATCTACTAACGTTAGTTGGGACGAGCCATTTCCATAAGCGTAGCCTTGCAGATGGCTCGAAACGGGGACCTAAGTACGGAGTAACTAGTACTAACGTTAGTTAGAGATTAGGAGAGAAATGAGTTCGTTACATCTTATTCCAATAGTTTCTCCTGCTAATAGTGCTAGACTGACATAAAGCCTCGCATAGCTTTTCTCAGCCCTTGTAGGTTGCATTCGCCAGAAACCACGGAAACGACATGGACGATCCAACGGCTTGTGTTCCTCGTCCGGATTGGTTTTTCGAGATCTGCACGGCTAGCGGGTGACGAAATATCCCGAGCCAAATTAACATCGGAACTGTCGCAGGCTGAATATGCGAATGGTCCTTTCATTGAAGAAAATGCCTGGGGTAAGTAGGAATGGGGCTTGGTATTATGGCATAAATACCAACAATAATAACAATAATACGCACTACTCCGTGCTCCGTACACGAAGACGTAGCCATCATGAACCATGACGGAACCCGAGCGCTGAGCATGGATAAGGGCTGTTGGTAAGGCTAGTTAGTTAGTGCAAGATCCTTCCCTGTTGGCTTGCGTGCTGGTTTGGATGCGAACGGGGCTCGACGAACAATCGGGACAAGTTGAAGATGATGGATTTGTCCTTGGCTGAGACTTGTTCGGCCGGCTTAAGCTGTGGAACTCAGCCTTACGTCGTACTTACTGATCACAACCTGCCGATGGGTATGCATGAGAGCAAATAAGTCTTATGACATGAAGGATAATAGAGATTGACTTGACTGCTTGAGTTGGCAATCATATCATGTTTGCTCTGACCCCCCGGTACTGTGTCTACGGAGTAGATGTAAGTACCACAGAACGATAGACGGCCCCATGCTACATCCTTACCCCTAGAGAGCCTCTGTTTCAGCACCATGGAGTTTGACAGAGGCCATTCCCTTTACTACAGGAGAATTATCGACCCGGTGGTCGAAGCTCCCACGATGCCATGGCGCTAACCATCTATGGATTATTGAACAGCGTCCAGCCTCCTCGAGCCACGAGCTGACCCCTGGAAATAGTGGACTCGTGTTCTCTGTTTAACGTTGGCCTAGCGGTCCATCGGGCAGTTGAATTCAACGGCTGTCCTTGTCAACCCCCAGCCCCCCGCTAGAACGACAAGGGATAAGTTACATTCCATACGAAAAGGGAACCGTAATGGGATTCGGGATAATAGCAGTGTTTGAAATCGGGCAAGGACTGGACCGCACCTCGTGGGAACAGAGGATGAAAGCTAGGGTCGCTTAGGGAATGGAGCATTGCGGCCCGAAGCTTGGACAGAGAGACATAGCTAGAGAGGCATAATCGAGCGTGGTTGAGCGCGATCTCTTCGAGAGTTACGGAGTATTGAGATATGGAAGGGGAAACTCAGGGGAAGCAGTGGCTTTTGTGTGCCGTTGCAATAACCGTCGTCGTGCTCTGTGCCTTGGAGGGGCAGATGGATTCTTAGTGTGAGCAAGCCCGGTAACACAGCGTTGGACGTTGTCGCCGCGGGCGTCTTGGTCTCGGCAGAGGGAAAGTCGGTTGCAGATCGAATCCCCATGCCGGGCCTACTGCAGAGGAGCCACGTCTTAATGGTATGGGTTCGGCTTGGCTTGGTGCCTCTTGTTGCAAACTGCATCCACTGTTAGCCAAACCAAAAGCCCACCATTACGCCAAGGAATCCATGTCATGACATGGCTCGCGCGGATTTGTCGGGCTTTTTTTTGACAAGTCGTGTTGAAGCCGCAAACGTTGTCGTCGCCCAGGTCCTGATGTACACATACCATGGTTGTCATCCAAGTCATGGAAGATACCTGAGCGATAGGGATAGGAATATGAACCCAAGAAAGCCCGGCCGCTCGTCATTGTTCTTGAACATTTTTTTCCTGCCAGAAAGTCGAGGCTCGACCGCGTCTGTCCTTCTCTTCCGTGCCCGTCCCCTGTTAGGTTGGTGTTGGTGTTGGATCAAAAAGGGACCGTCCGTGTAGGCCCTTGTCGCGGTGAAGACCCCTCCTCTTTCGCTCCCGCTCTTTTCGTCTCTTCCTCTTTTGCTCTCTCACTCAAGCTCTCTCTTAATTGTTTCATATCTTATTGCTCCTTGGTCCTTTTATATTCTTCCTCTGCCTGGATGCTCCCTATGGACATGCTCCTACCTATTCGCCTTCTTTACCGCCAGGTCTAAAGAACCACGACCGAGCTACCTGCCTACCTACCGGGACTCTCGTGCTTCCTTTGTTTCTCTTGTCCAGCAACTTCATAGGCTTTGTCCTCATGCTCCCTGCTCCTCAGCATTAACCGCGTTTTGTTTCGTTGCTGTTGCAACTTGACCCAGGTCACCTCGACGACCGACGTCCCTCTGCCACTCTGTTCTCTGAGGAACGCGTTTCAGGATCCCGCTGTGCTTTGACAGACGACTTTAGCAAGCAAAGGCATTCTGCTGTCTTAGTCTATTGTTCTCTGGGCGACTCATCTTGAGACTCGCACTGCCGTGTTGATTGTAATTACTGATAATCCTCGTGGAGGACTCGAAGACAAAGGGCTCGACAGTCTTGTCCCGTTGTTTTATCATTTGCTGGCGGCGACTTGGTGGCAGAGCACCAACCTCGAATACACGACAAGCCAATCTGGACCCCTAAATCTGCGAAGTCCTAATTCACAGACATCACACCCAAACCACGTCGCGCCAGACCTTTACCGCCTGTCGCATCCCGTCTGCACAGTTGCATTGAGGGTGTGTGGATGAAGGTTGACGTACCATCTGCAAGCAACCTGGCTGGGATGCTAGAGTGCTGCGGTGGGCGAGACCATGACGGCAAAAGGCGGTTTCACCAGTGCGGGCCAGGTAGGCCCCAACCACGCCGACAGTGCCCACCAGCATTTGCCCATTCTTGCTGCGACCAGCTCAAGGCCTGTTCATCAATCTGATGCATCGCCATCTTCTTCTTCACTCGTCAACCCGGATTTGCATCGACGGAGCCATAGCTCGTCTAAGTTGCCCGCGTTTCGCTTCACTGACCGCAAAACCAGCAGCAGTGGAAGCGCCCATAGCGCCAATAAGGGTGACCCCCTGGTCATTAGCAGCAATCAGCGCAATCACACCCAAACCCAAAATCTCGATCTGAAAAACAACAATAACAATAGCAATAACGGCTGCAGTAGCAACGACAACAACAACCCGACCATTTCGATACCACAATCGACATCGACGTCGTCGGCTGCGACGACTTCTCAAAGTCCATCAGCGGTGCTCTCGCTGCACCCGTCGCTAGCGCGCCACGCTTCATCCTCGCCTGTCTCACCTAATACAGGCCCCAGCGTTGCCCCGGCCACTATCTCAGTCCCGGTCCCGGGCTCAGAACCATCGGTATCAGCAGATCTAGGCCTGGCGCCCTCGGACAGCGCTGTTAGTGGACCAGTCGCGGCGTCAGAGCCCGTCTCACCACTAGCGACGGTCCCCGCGACGGCCCATCCCAACCTTTCTCACCCGACAACGCATCACCACATCGAAAAACACGCCGCCTCTGCATCTGCATCTGCATCTGCGTCTGCATCTACATCTGCGACCATAAACACGAGTACAGACAAAACGACGCCCACCTTCACATCCGAACATTCAATTCCGCAGGCCACCTCATCTTCGGCGTCCGTCACTTCACAGTCTTTCTTGCGATCGCGCAGGGCTTCTTCATTTCAATCCTCGTCATCCGTCCCGGCAGTTGAGCCTTCATCCCAGGCCAAGCGTCCCGCATCATTCCCTGACGCACCTGCACCCACGCAAGACGACGACAACTCCCCGCAACCCACTTCTGCAGCCTCCAAGACTCGGACCCGGCGATCAGTGGTATCTCGCCGATCAAATGCTGCCACAACCTCCACTAAACCGCCACCTTCTTTGAACTCGGACCGTCTGCAGGCCATTGAAGCCGCACAGAGTGCCTACGTTTCATACCCCTCCTCATCCGACGGGTCATCCAAGGGCTCTCCATCTGGTCAACGAGAATTGATTCTACCCAAAACCCTCTCCAAGTCAAGCTCGACTGATGAGAGGCGAGCGTCCCTTTCGCAACGCCCTCCCGTATCCTACAGGCCGCCTATCAACGCCAACAACAATATCGAGCCACCAGCTTCAACCCCTGTTCGCGTCCCGCCCATTCGAGCTTTTCGCTCCTCGGGGTCTCGCAAGAGTCTCACTCTCGACATGAACTCTAGGCCGCGCTTCCACGATCTTGAGCAGGATCCCGACGACTCAAATCATGACCGAACCCTACGCGCATTAGAGGGCAGACCCGACCAGGACGTGCTGCGCTCGGCACCTCCATTATCTGGTCGATATGACGGGTTTGACAATGACGACACCGGTGACGTCTTCCTCAAGATTGCTCGGGAAGAGGCATCTCGGCGCCAACCAGAAGAGCAGTCTCTAGATGAGACTCGTAGCACTGTGGTGAGTACTTTTCTTTTCTTGATGAACTACTATCCTAGGTCTATGCGCCCATGCATTCACTTCAGATTCGTTCTATGGATGAAAGTTCGCATGAACGAGTTCCAATCTCACAAGTTCCACACTCATTTGATAACCCGAGGGCATCGACTTTACTCGCTTCCCAGCATTTTATACTGTTATTGCACCAGAGCTAACTCGGATAGTCACGAGCAACCCGATCATCCCATCGTCGGCCACTATCCTCTGTGGTTCCCATATACCAACCCACTTCTCCTCCCCAGATCCAGCGACGACTTTCTGATCAACAAGAGACTTCACGTTCCAGAGGCTATACCGATGAGAGAGCTAGCGATATATCGCGCATGTCCACCTATCGAACATTAGGGAGGGATAAGGCGGCATCAGCGCATCCAGGAGAAGACATGGGACGTGCGCGTGGTTCTAGTTCGACTTTGCGTCCTTCGCCAGTGACGCCGCGATCAATAGTTTTCCAAGAACCCGTCTCTGATCATTCATCGTACTCACGCCGAAGACCCTCGATCACCGACAATACGAATTCGCAACCACGTGGTTCTGCGTACAAATCAAATGTCGGGCATGGACATAACAAAACATATAATTCCTCCCCACTGGTTCGATCGTTTGACTTCCAGCCGCAGCTAAACCACGAAGCTGGTAACGGGAATGATGGAACCGAGTCGACCTTGTCGACTACTGCGCCTTCTACAGTATGGGATGAGCTGGACGACCTAAAATCTCGGATTCACCGTCTCGAACTGACTGGCAAGCTCCCTTCGACGTCAGGCGCTGCTGTATCAAGACTATCAGACGAAAGACCTCCCACGGCAACCACAACTGTCACAACCATATCTTCATCTCCCAAGCGACTTGCCAACGGCAATCACAATGCAGACGTTGCTAGCACCACCTCTTCACAACGAGAGTCGTACCCGATCCTTCACTCTGCCCTCGTCAAGTCCAAGCCCTTCCTTGATGCCGAAGTGTACCGGGCATTGGAGTCTGCTGCAAACGATGCCATGTCTCTTGCATCTATGATGGGAGCCACTGGTCAACCTGGGCCCATTTCTAGTGGCGCCAGCACCATTGGCTCTAACACAACTGTCACTGATCGCCAGCTGAGACGAAAGGCCGACAGTGTATGTCGAGGTTTGACAGAACTATGCCTTGCGTTGGGCGAACAAGTGACGCAGACGCGGCCCCGACAGTCCATAGAAGTACCCGCTCCTGCTCCAAACGAAGCCCCAACGACCCCAACTATCAACAAGAGCTTTTCTGGGCTCTCTTCGCAGCGCCGCCAGAGTATCGGAAACAGCGAGCAGAGCTTGACAAGGGTGAATACTAGTCCTAGGACCATGTCGAAGTTCGAGGAGAGGAGGCTTAACATCCTTAATGGTAGTTCGGTGCCAACATCTCATGTGTCAAATGCAACGCCGTCAAATTCGCATGAGCCATCCTCACAACGAAGATCCTCTCTCTTGGTTTCCCGGTCTCGTCGAGCAGGTACAGAAGAGCCAGATGATGGCAGGAAATCTTCTCTTCTGCTGAGAACTCGACGCGCAGGAACCGAAGAACCTGATGAAGGCCGCAGGACCTCGTTGTTCGTCCGCAGCCGCAGGAATACGGTCGGCGACGAAGACGACAATGATATGAGATTCCGAACGCCTACCCGAGCCCATACAGACCTCAACACAATCCGGGGTATGTCGCATGATCAGACACCGCAGCCACAAGTATCTGACACAACGTCGGCTATCCCTCGCCGGCGTTTTGCCTCATCCAATTTGAGTGTATCGCGATTGGCAACGCCGTCAACGAATACAGCAGCACCTCCACGGAGATACTTGGATAGGACCACACAACAAGACCAAAGCAGCAACAGTGTGACAGACAAGTTCGCTGAGGATCGCGGGCAGCGATATATGTCCTTTGGACAGACGACGTTGATCAATCGAACCGGCAGCATGATCAGAAGGCCGAATCGAGACAGCATTGCGTCTGCCAATCCTTCTACAGCTGCTGGCGGCTACAGATGACGCCAATGCCAATGATTTGCATTGATTTTATGATTGTACCATTATATACTTTATGTTTCGACCGCAGGACGTGGCTATTTTTTTATATTGTTTGGACGGGAAGCACCCCGGTCAGTTCTCTGTTGCATTTCATTCGGCCCAACGATTCGTTGCCTATGGCATTGCCGACGAGCTTGACTGCTGTTGCACCCGGTGTACATACGTTGTTCTGAGACAAGGCACATATATGGAGAAAAGCTCAGGGGAAAAGCAGTATCACGGTGTTAGGACTTGACTTGACAATAGCGTACCACAAAAACCGTCGCGTTATAAAAGGGGATCAACACTGGTTGACTCCTGAAGAACATGGCCGGTTGGGAAAGGCTTTGGACCAGGATAGCATATGGGTAGATGCGAATTAGTCTAATGTATCCGTATGATGTAACTTGATCGTGTAAAAGACCAACTTGTCTGATGGTTCAGTCAGCTGGCTTTGAATATTGTACACTATAATCCTAAATATGTGACGATAGTGTTGATCAATTCACATCTCCTCTACCTCAAGGCCGCCATGGTAAACGAGCAGGTTGAGTGTATTTGACAGGTTTCTTTTCAATCTCGCTGGCTGTAACCATGAGAAGCTGGAGGGCCTCAGATGTAAAGCGCTGAGTCAGGCCGACGTATGGTGGTTTACGCACTTCAAGCAAGCCCCACCATTAATAAGTTAAAGTTGGGAAACAATTCTGGTGTTTCATCAGCGATTCAACTTGATGCTCACCCTTGGCTATATAGCGAGGACGAAAGGATTAAAGTACCATCACCTAACACTCTGCAGGCATCGGCAGCTCATTTTCACTCAGCCAGAGCTACAAGACAGTCCAAGCAGACCCCTTCATCATAAAGCTTCTGTATCACCGAGGGGCAGCATGGCCGACGAGCTTGGAGGGGTAGGCCAGAATGCAGTGCATCTGGAGATGGAGGACAAAGCGCACGGCAAAGCCTCAAGGGGAAAGGGCCGCGGAGGAAGAGGCGGGGGCGGAGGTGGACAAAGCCGAGAAGTTCAGGTATCGAAAGCCTTGTCGAAGCTGTTGAGGCATCAAGCAGCCAACGCGGGTATTCAGCTTGACGATGAAGGATATGCGCCCTTGGACTCGGTGGTAAGTCTTGCAGGCCTTTCAGCTGGTTTGTGGTGAAGCAATCCTGGAAACCTGGCTAACACGATCCCACAGCTCGCCTGGGGCCCATTGCGCTCCCTCAAGGTCACTCTTGACGACGTGCAATCCGTCGTTACATCAAATGACAAGCAACGCTTCGCTCTCAAACCCAGGTCCTCCCTGTCCACCACGCCCACATCGCCCGCCGACTTCATGATCCGCGCCAACCAGGGCCACTCACTCAAGATCGAGTCGGCGGCGCTGCTCGCGCCCATCACTCTCGAGGCCGGCAACGTGCCCCGGCGGGTTGTCCACGGTACGTTCCTGTACTTTTGGCCGCGCATCGTCGACGCCGGTGGCCTCAAGCCCATGGGGCGCAACCACGTGCACTGCTCCACGGGGACACCGGAGGAAGGCGTCGTGAGCGGCATGCGCAAGGACGCGGATCTGGTAATTGATATTGACGTGGAGGCGAGTCTAAGGGAGGGCATCAAGTGGTGGATGAGCGACAACGGGGTGCTGCTGACCGAGGGGGATGAAGAAGGGCTTCTGAGCTCAAGGTTCTTTAAGTTGGTGACGGGACGCAAGGCTGATGTCGGCGTGCTGTGGCAGGATGGGGAGTGGGTTGCTGATTTGCCCGCTGGGCTGAAGGTTAGGCCGCCTTTCAACAAGGCGCCTCGTGAGGGTGGCTCGAGGGGAGGGAGGGGAGGCAGACGGGGTGGTTCATGATGGGAG